>JAOEHY010037653.1:9490-20979 GCA_025447955.1 Psilopsiagon aurifrons | reverse complement strand
TTTTGCATACTTTTCTCTCTCCCATTTTCCTTCCCTGAACTATGCCAAATCTTCAATGCATCTTTTACAGGCGGTGGCTGGCGGCGTGGCCGCTGGGGGGCGGCGCTGGCAGGAGCCGGGCGCTCGGCGGGCTGGAGAGCCGGCGCCGTGGCGTGGAGGCGGGCAGCGGCCCCGGCCCCGGGAGGAGGTGCTGAGCGGGGCAGACAGGGCAGGTACGGGCGCGCTGCGGGCCGGGTGTTCCCCCGGCCGGGCAGGCGGGACGGTTCCGTGGGTGCGCTGCTGGGGAGCACTCGGGCTGCTGCCCCGGTACGACCCGGCTGTGTGCGCCTTGCTTCCCTCTCTCGGTAAATACTCGGCTTCTCCGGCGGGCGGTCACTGCTGCCGCCCGGGGACAGAGCGGGGACGGCGGCCCGGGCATACTGGGCGCGCCGGGAACGGCCACCCCGCATCCTGCTCCGAGGTCCGGGAAGGGTCCGCTGCTGCCCCACTACCGGGGAAACCCGGGGCAGCAGAAACGCTGCGGGCTCTGCTGGGCTGGCTGAAGCGGCCCGGCCGGCGGGGGATTTGCCGGCGGCCAGCCGCCCTCCGAAGGGCCTGGGCGGGTAAACTTTGCCGGCAGGACGGTGCCCGCGTCAGGCAGCCGCGTCCCGGCGCTCCCCGGCGGGATTCAGTGAGTGCTAGCGGTCCGCGCGTTGTCCCGGCTCAACGGCGCCGGGCCGCACGGGCGTGCACACAGCGTGCGGGGCCGGGAGCCCGCAACGGGGCGGGTCCATGGGTCCCGCTTAGCGGAGTCTCGGTGGTGACAGGTTTCGGGTTCAGCAGCTTTGGCTGGCGAGTGCCGCGGAGCTGCCGAGCCTCTCCGGCGGGCTGACACTTTGTCATCAGTTCCGATACACGCGTCTGGAGTGGAACAGCTGGCTTGAATTTTATCTTCTTTTTGATGCCTGTTGTCTTTAGTGTATCTGATAGCAGCCCCTGTCATTGTATACACTTTAACCTAAATATTTGTAGAGCCTCGAACAGACTTCTTAGTGTATTTCTGTGCAGCAGGTTCTTGCGGAATAACCCTGAGCCTTTTGACAAGTGTGGTCTTTCCATCGGAAGCATGTCCTGACATGGAGATGGCCTTGGCCTTCATGTGAAATGTTGCACTTAAAAAAAAATACATTAAAAAAAATCAGTGAAAGTATTCTTTAAAATGCTAGGGAATAAGGAGTTAAACAATGTATTTGTAAATACCATAACCTGAATTTCTGAACAGATCACTTTACATAAAGGCTGGGACAATGGAAATGACAGGGTGGGAAGTGTGTGTGTAATGGCCTATTACACCTTTTATTTGTCTGGCGTTACAGTCTGAGGTGCCTACTTCGGACCTTGAATTTTCTTTTCCACAGGTTTTACAAGTGCAGTTTCATGTGGTTGAAAAAACTACGGAGTAAGTGGCTCTATCCTTGACTAACTGCAAAAGATGTCACATATAATAAGTTATTGTGCCAGTATTACAATAGTAATGGGATATTAAACCAACACATTTTGGCAGTAAGTAGCAGTAATACGTATGCCCTGTTTTGACGTCTGTAGAAGGAGGATTAGCTCAGACAGAATTTATAGTGGGAGGGTGTGAGTGGGATGAAAAGCAAAAGCTGCTTAATTTTAATCTTCTGAAAAAGATAACTAAAAGTAGTGCATATGATTAAAACACATATGCTCCTCTCTCTAATGGCTTTTAATTGTAATCTCTTAACTATTTTATGTAAAATCAGTAGTGCTTAAACATTGATTTTTGTAAGATTCAATGTGTACTAAATGAGATCCCTGTTCTGCAAGAAAGGAAGTATTCAGAAGTAGCCGGGTCTTGTGTGAAGGTCTTACAACAACAGAGCAATGCTTCAGGGTGTGCAGAATTACTCTCCCTCACAAAGTCTGCTTTCTCCAGTGGTTTTACAATGGGTTGTATATTTTTACATACTTATCTTCCCTCATGACCTCCTTAAATGAAAGAAACCCTGCATGTCCTGTGTGTTTTTTTATGTAAGTCTTTGTTCATTTTCATTATGTCACAGGAGACCTTTGAAACTATAGACTTTGGTTGAGGTTTTCTGGATGCTTTTCTGCTGAAGTTGCAAATTATTTTTTTATTTATTTTTAATTACAGAAGGCTTGTATGTGAAGTGGATCTTCCTGTTACCTCCTGAAACATGAGTGGTGAATTCTTGTGGTCCTAAGTGTGCCTTCTCTCTGGATTTATAGTCAGTTCTAGTTGCATATTCTTTTCCCCTCCCCAAGGTTTTTATTCTCTTTTAACTAACAAAAAAATATTGGCAATTAGTATGTAAAGAAACATGTTGAGATGTGTGTTGCTCACATACATCAAGTAAGTGTAGGAATGTAATGTTAAGCTAACTACTAACATATGCTTTATGATTTAGATGTGATTAGATTTGTAGTTTATGATGGATGCTACAGGAGAGGTGGTGGTACCTTAGTTGTTCAAGAGGGCAGAGTGCTCAACTCTGCCTCTACCAAGATGATGGAGGTGCCCTCTCAAGGAGTATTGGGAAGCGCATACAAGACATGCAGCTATCGCTTCAGGTGTTATAGGAATCAATGGTGAAAGAAGTATGAGAGGACTAGAGAAGATGAAGTTTTTTATTGGTAATACAATAAGGTTTTGGGAGTCACCAGTAGATGTGCAAAACAGGTACTGATCAAATACACGAAAAGACAGCACAGCAGGTCACTGTGCTGGTAAGGACTTGACTAGTGCATGCAAATGCTGCTAGACAGCAGCCTCAAAGATGAGGAAAGTCTTGCTGAAAAAGAACCTCAGTGGTCCAAATGTTGGACAGACAGTGTGGTTTGTGGCAAAACTGTGCAAGTGGTGTGTTGCATTTGGGAAGTGTTTGAACATAGCCTTTAATCTTGACTTGCTGGCAGAGGAAGTCAGTAAGCAAGCTATGCATCAATTCACATTCAGGAGGTTGTATTTAAAAATAGCTTGGGTGGTAAATTATATATAGAAATGAAAACTTAAATTGTGTAGCAAAAAGGGAAGAAATGCCAAATGCCTGGGAGGAGACTTTGAATTCATATTTCCTGGAAAATTTCTACTTGCGTGGATTTTGGTGTTGTGGAATTTTTACTGAAATGGAACTAAAATATCGCACTACTGATAAAAAGATAATGTTTAAAATATGTGTATGTATTCTTCTTTCAAATGCTTTCCAGAATTCAGGTCAATGTATGGTATAAATTACATAGAAATAGAATTTGAAGCAGTTGATCATAAAGCTACTTATAGGATGATGATGATGACTGAAGGTTTATGTTGCAGCTTTCCAGAAAGACACTAGAGATGTTGTATGGACCATGACACACTTCATGTTCTGTTAAAATCAGGCTGTGATTTGGTGAAATCCGAATGGAGTTCTCTTAAGCAAGCATTTGACTTTGAAAACCATTTAGGGCAGAAAATATCAGAAATGTTATTGTCTAAAAATTGTAACAGCGGATACATGAATCTTACGTTTATGTAGGAGCATGTGAGCATAGCCCATATGGCTTACTTTGTGGCATCAGATATAGGTTAGAATTCAAAATTGATGTTGTTGTTTGTCTTGAAAGTATAGGTGGTCTGTGATTACAGCTGGGTGAGACACTCTTTCTCTCAGTGAAGAAATAGAGTGGGAAGATGTACTCTGACAAACAGTGTTTATGATTGTTCTAAAAAAAAATCAGATAATGTCATTTTATTGTGTTCAGATAATGCCTGAATCATAAATGTAATGGTTTATTCTAAGCAGCAGAAAAGAGCATTTTTTCATTGTGCAAGATGATAAGAATACTTGCCAGGAGGGCTACAAAGGTGGTGTGTGATTAAGCACTAAGTGATTCTGATGACAGGCAAAGGGTTCAGGGCAAGACTGAAGACTGTTTTGTATTGATTTGAGAGGTGAACTGGGTATTGAACAGCTAGACAGCTGGCATATTTCATTAAAATAACTGATTTTTGGAACGTGAAATAATTGGGCTTGTTTGTTTGTGCCACATGGAAGACACATGGTTCAGAATGCTGTTTGGAAATACTAGACAGTGACTTTTCCAGCTGTTTCATCCATGGTTTCTACAGCCACCTTAAACCTTTTCATGGACCAAGAATAAAGGCAGTTTCCCCTAGAAAACTGTCACCTGGTTCATGGCTACTCTTGTGAAAATGAAAAAATAAACACCATAACTTTGTCTCAATGTCTGCTATGGTGAATTCCACAGTTACTTACATAGTGGAAGACATCATACTAAGTTTGCCTAACACTGATCCTTTATCACCATCTCTGGTGATAAAAAGGGAGGCCTTGTGAATGCCTGCTACACTCTGTTAATAATTATTTTAGGACAGAGCAATGCTAATGCTGGACCTTGAAGTTTGCTACATTTTTCATGCTTTGTTCATCTTCCTCACATTCGTGTTATGATGCTGGTTTACTGATTGCCCCTGAAACAGAAGACTGAACACGGACTGTCTCTGAAGGCTTTTGGATGCCTTCATGAAGAGCTTCTGTTGTGGAACTTAGCAAGAAAAATGTGGGCTGTGGGCCTTTCAGATGAAATGCTAGGACATCGCGTTTAATCCCAGAGCTGTTTACCTAAGCCTATTTTTATTTATCCTTTTGAAAAAAAGATAACTCTTGTGCTTGCACCTTTGTGTTCAGGTTGTATCTTAACTGTAAGAGGGCATTGTTCTAGAAGTTATCTTGTGCTGCTGCTGCAAGAATCAAGGATAAAACAAGGCACAACCTTTTGCCAGCAGCACATCAGTTTTCCCAGTATGTGGCCCGTGTTATTTCCCATCCAGCTATCCAGCAGACAGGCAAGTTGGCAATTGTAAGAAGTGCTGTGGGGAAGAAAGGGCAGCAGAAAATGCTGACTGTCTGTTAATGCATCTGTGTAATCACTATTCTGGGGTTAGATTGCAGGAACATGACAAAATTGCTGAATAAAGCCTGTTTAGTCTATTTTTTTTCCCCCCATTTTTTTAATCTTTTCCAGTATGAGCCGCCAGCTGTTGGTGCTGCAGCGGGCAATAGTATAGCCTATGGACAGGAATGAAAATTTTCCATGTGGAAGGCAGGAAACTGAAGTGTATATCTACCCTGTAATTTTGAATTAATCCTTGTGATTATGTAGAGATAGATGGTAGGATGGAACAGATTCCATAGCAGGGCCATAGTCAGGAGAAAAAATATTTCAGAATTAAGGTCAAAATACAGTTTAAGCATGAGGATAGAGTAGAAATAGAATCAGTACTGCAATATATGTCAGCCCTTCCGTCCCTCTTGCACAAGCACTTCTAACAACAGATTGTTTTCTTCACTGCCATTTTTCACAGTATAATTTAGATAATTTAGTTAAATTGTGTTTTTCCTAATGGAAAGGTGTCAGTAATGACCAAATCTCCAGCTGTAAAATGCTATTTTTTAGGGTAAGACGAAGACATACATGTCTAGCTAATGGTTAGAGTTGTGGGTATGTTGCCGGGGTAAATTAGTGGATTCAGATTCCATCAGTTTTCCAGAGGGTGATGGATAATGGATAATGCAGATGAAGAGGGGATGCAACATGGGATGGTGAGTAGGCTGAAGAGCTTGGAGTAAGTAAGTCAGCAAGCTTTTACAATTTAGAGTCTCCAGAAATCTATTCAATCGGAATACTGTGAGCAAATCAGCCTGTGTGAACCCCTGAGAATGTGGGCATATAACCTTTCAGCATGAGAATATATATGTGTGCAGGCAGATTATAGACAGACTCAGTGTAAAAACATCTGGAATTAAAAGAATAAGGACAGATTAGGGAGCTCAGGTTCTACTCTCAAATCCATCTAACCTGAGCAGAAGCACAGACATGGAGGGGAGCATACTGAAGTCATCTCAGATAGGGTAAATTGGAGCTGGTGTGGGAAAATAAGCATTTTCCTACATTTACGACATTTCTTCACTGATTTGTTTATTCAAATTAACTTCACTGGTTCATAGCAACTAGTGCATCCCTGCAATGTTTGCTTTCAGAGTTAGTTCCGGAAGAAAGTATTTGCAGCAGAATGCAACAACCCCTGACAGTGGAGCAGAGGGAGGCAGATTCCTGTTCAGACTCATGTTCAAAGGTCTATATTGGAAACACGTATGGAGGGGAGTGTTACAGTAAGAGGAAGTTGTTCAAACAGTTAAACCTGTAAAAAGTACAAGCTTAACTAAGAAAGAAAAGTATATCAGTTCAAGCACCTTAGCTGCTATGCCTGTGCGTGATTTTGGAGCTGTGATGTTATCTGATCAGCCACTGGCTGTGATCTGTGTGTGATTAGGATTTATGCTCATACAATTATGAGCATATGGTATACCATTTAAAAAATTGTAAGTTTAAAATAATTACATTCTGGTGCCATTTTTCAAGAATTATTGTCTGTGTGTTCTGGATTGGTTTTGCTGCTAATTAAGATTCAGTTTTGGCCTGTAGCCATCAAAATCATAAGGTTTCTTTCAAGTTTAATAATAATGTTAGAAAAAGTCACTTGATTTCCTTTAAGGAAGTAAAAGCACTTCCTCTGTTTTTGTTTTTACTTTCCCTGCAGTTCACAGATGTGCATGACCTATCACTGTGTAGGAAAAGGAGTGAGAACATTTCTTTTGACATTCCTGAAGTGGATGACTAAGAGTTGGGCTTGTGACAGATTTTCCTAGATATAAAATTTTGTTTCCACAGGGCTTCCTAAGTTATGTGCTGCTCTGGTAGGTTGTTGCTGACTTCAACTTTTTTCACATTTCTACAGAGTTAACGTATATAGCTGTAGAATACTGACTTTATTTCCAGCCAAAAAGAGGTAGTCAAGGCCAGATCACAGCACTTACTGGGAATTTTGTCTGCATGGAAGGATCTCTTGAGCTAAGGGTTTAAATGGACCAAAAGAAACAGAAGTTAAGGGCACCTACTCCTTGAAGTATTTCATGCTCTCATACATTTGCTGTTCGAACAAATAAACTGAGTGAGACCTATAAAATCATTATAGTTGGAAAACAAAAACCCAAAGCATGGGCTTTCAACAATTCCTAAAGGGAGTATGAAAATGAGAGAAGTGGTATTGAGCTAGCAAAAGAAATGCAGTGGTCTCTCTTTTCAGTGTCAATGTTTTCGGCATGCCATGAAGTATGACTTTTTGAAAAGGGGAATGGTTTGTGATCCAAAGTTATTTAGAAACCATTTAAAGCTTTGTAATTTGACAGATTGCGTTATAGACTGGATTTTATTGATAGCTTCACTGTTGTGTTAAGTCTTCTCTGTGGTTTGAAAGGAAGTAGTCTGTGCTATATCAAGTCTTGTTCAAAATGCAGCTTCAAATTCCAAACCACATCCATCTTTGGAGTATATGCTGCTCTCTGAGAGACCTTAGAGCAGTCATAGATTGGTGGGTTTCTTCCTGTGCATGAAATGGTCTTTCTCAGTCTTCATTTTGGTAATACAAAAGGGTCGGTTCCTTAGAGCTGAGGACTTTATTTTAGCTTTTTGATTCATTTGAGCAGGTTTGTTGAAGGCGTACTTATGAAATGAGTAGTCCTGATAGGCTGAGATGAGGGAAAAGAGTTCTGGGAAGAGAACTGCAAGAGAAACTTTCTTTGAAATGTCACAAAAATGCACATGGCAGCAGCATGTGCTTGACTTCAGTGCTCTTGGTAGTGGAATTTTCATTGGGCTCTTTTCTCAGTGAGGTGCAAGGACACATTCCAGAACCTTTCATATATAGCAGAGAATCAATCTGCAGCAAATATGTTTCTGTGTAAACCCTGTCCTCAAAGCAGTCATCAAAGGCAGACAAGTATGTAGCCTAGAAAATGTAAAGTTTTATATTTACATGAAGTTTCTCTATATTGTCAGACAGAAAACAAAATTTTTGTTCAAAATACTCCAATTTGTTTGCAAATACCATTTTTCCTTGCTACAGAAAGGAATGCTGTCTGTCAGCTTGCAATGATGCTTTTTCCTGTCACTTGGTGGGCTTTATCTTTTTTTACTTAATAGGAGTATAACAAATCTTTCTTACTGAAATTAGAAAAAATTAAAGGTACTGTGTATTGAGTTTAGATTTTTGTTTCTGTTAAAGAGCATAGGTGTGAAACCCAGGGGTATATGAAGGCCCAGGTTTTGCTCTTGTCTTTGTAGAAATTGCTTTATACATCCATTACAACTTAAAAAATAGCAGCAGCGGTGTAAATTGATTGTAATGAGCTGCAGTGAGGGTGTATTTGGGCTTAGCACCCGATCTCTGTAAACTCTGAAGCAGGAAAACCCAATGGATATCTGCTCTAATGTGTTTTCATTTGTTTTTTCATTTAATGTTTTGGTGGCTTGCTTGGCAGCAAACTGGTTTAGAAACAAGCCCAGCAAGATAACCCAGATACATTATGTGGCATCACAGCATCTGTCGCCATTCCTTCTCTGGATGTATCCTACAAATGCAATCCTATGGATCCTCTGCTGGTTGCAACCAATAATAGCAAAATTAAAACTTGGGTCATTTTTAGTACTTGCAAGCAGTGACATAAATATAGACTTAAATATAAACATTTTGCTGACCAAATAAAGGCTTGTTTCCAACTTGGGCATCTATGTCAATTTTGACAAAAAAAACCCAAGAGAAATACTGTGTATGATACATATACCTTTGTTATAGGGACTTATTGCATATATGATTATGTAGGTTTTGGATTTTTTTTTGTTTGTTTGTTTTTTCTGCGTGTGTTTTGGATTTGTTGTTTTTGTTTCTTTGGGGGGGAGAGGTGTTTTGTTTTGGGTTTGTTTTTCTTTGGGTGTTTTTTTTGTTGTTTAATATACAGGTACTGACAGAATTAAGATAATCCAAAATATTCTAAGAAGGGTAAGAAAAAGTAATCAGTTGGGGAGGTGGGACTTGAAAGACTTATAGACTCTATAAAAGGGACCAGATGAAATGGTGGAGATCATTTGCAGTGGTAGATGACAAAGTCATCCTGTTTTACCCTGGAGAAAAGCAATCATAGAATCATAGAACAGTTAGGGTTGGAAAGGACCTTGAGATCGTCTAGTTCCAACCCCCGTGCCATGGGCAGGGACACCCCCACTAAACCATGCCACCCAAGGCTATGTCCAACCTGACCTTGAACACTGCCAGTGATGGAGCATTCACAACTTCCCTGGGCAACCAATGAAGGGAAGAACTGTGTGGCACCTATTAAAAGAACACTTCTGTGTAGCTGATGGAAAGCAGTTTCAGCATGACACCTGTAATTTGGAACCCAGAGGCCTTGTAGAAGGGCAGATGTTCATAATTGGAGAAGGTAGTACTCATACAGTCATTGCCAACATGCATGTCTGCTGAAGGATTGCAGTTCGCAGGTTTCTGTGGGTGCAGTGTGGAGCTTTACCTGTGTGTTTCCCATAATGTGGAGTAGAATTCAGCAGGAGAGGTTCTTGTCTTGGCTCTGAGCCCTTCAGTGAAGTGACGTGGCAGAGCATCACTGACTAACAAGTATGACTAAAAGTACAAATCAAAATAGGGAATGCATGAGCTGGCAAGCATGAATTTTGATGCTGACCATCACTTTGTGGTCTGTTCTAAAGAGGTGGCTAAATCTGGCACAAAGTAGAACATAAAGGAGACTACAGACAGGTCGCAGTAAATGTTCCATAATTCTTTCTATGTGTAATCCTGCCTTTCCTCTTTGTTTACAGTTAGAGCTAATTTAGACTCTTGTACATTCCTCCCAGCAGGGGCATGTCATCTTTGTGTCCCGGCTGATGGGAACACTTATGTTTTTTATAAATAGACTAGTGAAGCTGGTAGGAGGAAAAATGCCTCTCAGGATGTTGCCAGAGCCTGGGCTTGAAGGCAGCAAACTGTCTCCAACTTGAACCTCTAAAGGGTAAGTCTTCTGGGAAGAGACAGAAAGGAGACTAAATTTAAAATGTTTTTATTTCTTTCTCTTGAACGGAAGGATGTGCAGGACATATAAACTGTATTTGAATTGCAGCTGTTCTGAACTTCTCTCACATATACTGATAATTTTAGGAATAGAAGAGGGACTGGAGAAGGAAAAGGGTGGTCTAGGGGAATGGCATTGTCCCAAAGGAATTGTGTTTACAGTACCTTCTATTTTGGCAGTATAGTTTCCTTAATATCTAAGTTAGTTTATGCATGTTCTTATTTTTTTCTTAATAGTCCTAGGAACTATCGATTTTGTAGAAATATCTGCAGCAGTGATACCCTTTAGTGATTACATGTCAAAAATGACTGTGCTTGATTTAAAAAAAAATAATACTTTTAGGGGAATTCAGGTCTTTTAAAGTGTGACCTTGAAATGTTACAAAATAAAAGTCACAATTATAATATTTAATTGTAGCATTCCTTCCAAAAAATACTGATTGAATTATCAGAAGTATTTGGGTTTAGAAGAGGTTCCTTGCAAGGTGATTAGTGGTTGGAGTACAGGAGAGATAAGCTGATACACCTACTTTATATTCTGTGAAAGTGTGAAAAAGATGAAAGAATCAAACACTGTAATGATCTTTTCATGCTTCTTAACAGTTCCCACACTTCTTTTCCCCTCCTCACTCGGACTTCAGTTCAAGAAAACACATCTCTGGCTGCATAATAAATCAATTTCCAGTGCCAGGAAACCCCTAAAGAGTAGTTATAATGTTACAACATTACATTGCATTCGCTAAACATTAATGCACTAAATATAAGTTGAATATAGATATCTCTGCATGACTGTTTATTATTCAGTTTTAAGAGATCCACATACTTGTAGGTTCTAATCTTAATAAAAGAAATATATTTTAAAGGATGTGTACTGACAAAAATCAAATGCAAATATAAACTATATAAAAACTTGTTCTGCTTGCCTCTCTCAGTTGCTGATCCTTGAAAGAAGGAAAACTCATAATGGTGACTGAAAAGCAGGAAACTGTCCTTTGAAGGTTCTAAATTGAATACTGCTTTCCCACATTTTCCAGTATAAAACTGTATGACAGTTCTGCTCAAAGATGAATGCTGGTTAGGAGAAAGAGATGTTTAAGTTATTCACCATGTTTTCTGGATGTGCACCTCGAGATTTAAAAGCTGAGATCTGAATCAAGTGGACCTTTTCAGAACAGCGGATTATCTTTACGGTATGGTCAAATCTCAGTAAGGCTAATGGTCCCTTCATCACTTCTGAATGCTAAGCAACTCCTCACCTTTACTTATTAAATCCAGCAGTAAATTCTCTGCACAGTGAAAAAAATGACTGCTGTAGAGAGGGGCAATTTTTTTTTTTGAGTAACAGCTCTATTTGATCCCTGACCAGCAGGTTGAGGGAGGTGACCCTGCCCCTCTACTCTGCTCTTGTGAGACCTCACTTGGAGTATTGTGGGCAGTTCTGGTGTCCTCAACATAAAAAGGACATGGAACTGTTGGAACAAGT
>JAOEHY010037652.1:12074-26736 GCA_025447955.1 Psilopsiagon aurifrons | reverse complement strand
AGCGCCTCAGCACCCTCACAGGGAAGAGCTTCTGCCCAAGAGCTCATCTCAGTCTCCCCTCTGGCAGGTTAAAGCCAAGAGGGTAGACTTAGGTTAGACATTAGGAAGCTGCTTACCTCGTCTTTCCTCTTTACCCAGCATGTGAAAAGCTACGATGAAGAAGAAAACAAGCTGCAGTTCTGTAGGTGTTTGCAGCCCCAGCACCCAAACCCCTCTCTTTGTACATCTGACAGTTTTACAAACCTGTTGGCCAAAGCTGCAGACCAAAACTGCTTTTTTCCCTGTCATTTGATCATTGATTTCCTTCTTGAACACCCACAACAACTATTGATGTTCACTAGGGACAATTAAAAGTTACTATTACACAGTGCAGATAAGCGACTGTCTTTAAGCTCTTGTTTTTAACAGCTTGCTATTTAAATTATTTAACACAAGGCCCCATAAAAATGAAAAAGCCTTCCAGTGAAAGCACGCTGCCTTTTGGACTCCTGGAAAACAGTACACTGTGAGCAGAACTCTTTGTGATTCTCCTAGCAACACATCCTCAGCAGCATCCTTACACTGCGAGTACAGCTGTAACACTGACAAAGAGGTGCACAGATTTACATGGCAAAATAATGCTGATAAACCTTTCCTCACATTTCCAGAGTAGCTGCCTAGCACAGTAAGGAAAAATAAGGTAATTCCTTTAATAGAATTCATTTAATGTTGGGGTTGTTTCCCCAGCAAACTAAATCCTAGCAAATGTCTGACATTGTAACTATGAATGTTATAATGTCACATAACAGGGAATACGTTTGGACATTGCATTTGTGCCAGTAGGAAGTTAATAGTTATTAACTCAGACCACAACTATACTGGTTTCAATGCAAGTCTCCTGTTAGTGTTACTATTAATTGCATAAAAAGTAGCCCTTATTGTACAGAATTTTACCACATGGAATGGATTCCTTTTCATTTCACGCATGTTACAATAGAGGAAGCACCAAACCCTCAGTATTATTCAAATCTGTGTTCAGAATCTGTAGCAAACAAGTCAGAATTACAGAAAATAGCATCTAGCAGCTTGTGCATTCAGAGAAATGGTTTTGTTTCTATGGAAGATTTCAAGTAGTTTATCCTACAACAGATTCCTGCCTTATCTAAGATTCTGCAGCCTTATTAAATCATACGTTCTATTTTCCTGCCCCTTAGTTCTAAGGCTCACAAAAGCATTTAAAGGCATTTCTTGTCTATCTCAGCCATTAGGAAATGATTTTTATACATCATTTATACAGAGCCTACCAGTGAATGGGAGAGGGGAAGAAAATAGATCACACATGATTATGTTTATTCCAAAGGAAGACTTTCAAGGCAATCAGGAATCTATCATGTGTCATCACTGGAACTAGATGATTGATAGATCTATGGTTAGAAATGGTACTAAGAACAACTCTACCAGACGTTTGTAGTCTACAGTGCAGTGCTTTGTTTCCAAATTGACTATCGCAAAGCTGGCTTTCGGCTGACTAAAGGACAAGTCTAAGTTAGGAGACTTTGTTTCAGACAAGGGAATCTTTTAGTTTCTTTCAGTGAAAATACAACCCCTCCTTCACAAGCTTTAGTTTTGCAATGGAGCCTACAGGAGCTTTCTGTTCTGATACGCACTGATGTAGCGAAATGCTGGCAATGCTCTCTACTGCACTGAGGTTTGGAAGCTTCTCATTGTCGTAGGGCTACAGCAGCTCACCCTGGTCTTGATAAAAGACAATACAGAAATGCTGCAATAAGAATTAATGCAGTATTGAGCAGCAGAGAAGGAAATTAAATTCAAATTCACTGCTTAAGTGTTTCAGAACAGATTAAAACCCATAAAAGCCTCATTTGGCGTTGACCAGCACTGCTAACTCTGTTATTCTATATGACAAACTGGCCTAGCACATCAGTTTTCTATATCAACAGATTCTTTGGTGGTAGGGTCCTCATAATAAGCAGTACTTTTTACAGCACAAAACCTGGGTATCCCTGCACCCTTGAACTTACCTTTCTTTGTATTCCTGTGTATTAAAACTCTATGAAGCATTTGCAATAAGAAAAGTTTCTGCAAACAACTAATAAGTGGCTCAGCTCCTTCATGTTTTCCAACATTTTTTGCCAGCACATGGATATTTCTTACTAATATTTAGGATCCTGTTGTATGGTTTGTGAGTTTGCATCATAACACAGTTAATGGAGGGCTGAAAATAACTAATGAAGCTTAAATGCCTGAAAGTTGGGGAAATGACATGATATTAGAAGCCATCTACTTAAAATTAAGGAAAGCATTTAGATTACATGTGAAATATCCTCAGGTTGCTAGCACAGGTTTATATGATGCTATATTTAAAATTAACTTAGAATAGGCTTCTAGAATGTATTGGTTTCTATGAAAAAAATCAAAGTTTCTTTCAAAAGTCTATTTTTAACAAGAGAAGCATATTGCATTCTACCTATACAGGATGACTTATGGATATCAAATAGGTTTTTTGCAACAAATATGCATTTTATTATAGTATTTAGGCATAGAAAACTGGCATATGAGAAGGAGGGATTTCTCATGAGACAGCATAGCCTCGAGATACTCCAAAGCCTGAGGATGCTGCAGGTCATAAATGAATCTTTTTTAGGTGGTGAAGTCCAATTATTTGCAGTCTTTTGCATTAATTTTCCTTTAAGCTATTACATAGGAGCACAAAACACCCCCGTGGGCTCTTGGTAGGTGCAGAGAAGTTTACAGCCTTCATTGGGTCTGAAAGCCCAGAAACGGAAACCTGTGCCTTTCACCTGCGTTTGGAACGTGGGAAGTTTAACTCCACTATGCTTATTAACACATTTAGCCTTTGAGTGTATACTTCTGTGTCCTAAACCTGACAGAAACAGGATTTAAATTACAAGGCAAGCTACAAATCTCCTTCCCCTTCATTAACAAATTAGTCAGAAGTTCAACACCATTAATTCACTTCAGAGTGCAGTGACTTTGCAGAGGTCTGGATTAAAAGTGGAGGTCCTGTAAAGACTTCCTTACATACCTAAGCTCTACCTGCTGACACAGACTTGAACAGGCCTGTTGGGAGCCCACAGCTCCTCACAATTGAGGTGTAAATCACATATAATAGGTCTCCTTCCTTGAAATGCCCATTGCGTTGCTGAACGGAGGGGAGGAAATCTCTGCAGCAGCAGTAATGGAGAACTGAAAGGGAAGGATTTGTTTAACTGAACACAACGTGCTATGGAGGACATCAAATAATAAAGGAGGTGGTTTCTGTAACTTACCCTGAAGATTTTGTATTAACTTCAGGCTTCTCTGTGCTTCACTTTTGTAGTATTATTATTATTTAATAGTTTTTTTCCTTATTGAAACATACAGGAACACTGTTTAAGGGTAATCAGCCAGAAGTTCATAAACAAATCAAGGCTAAAAACTGACAAATAAGCTCTGTGATTATTTCAATATTTAGCTTAGCAACTCAGCTCATGCAGTCAGGGTTTGAGTAACTACAGATGAGAAGTCTATTAGCTGTATCTAACTGGCATCTGCAATTGAAATCCAAATTCCAAACCTGTATTAACCCCATGACAGGGTATCATACAATGGTTTGGTTGGAAGGGACCTTAAAGCTCACCAAGTTCCAACCCCTGCCATAGGCAGGGACACCTTCCACTGAGCAGGGTGCTCCAAGCCCCTGTGTCCAACCTGGCCTTGAACACTGCCAGGGATGGGGCAGCCACAGGTTCTCTGGGCACCCTATGCCAGCGCCTCAGCACCCTCACAGTAAGAATAAGCTGTTAAATAAGAGTAAGCCATAAAGTCTGCAGTACTCATTCAAACTGAGAAACTCCATTTCAGGAGTTACCTGAAGTATCCCAAACTCCTGCGGCTCCTCTTGTATTTCACAGCCACATATTTTGCAGACCAACCTTGCTTTGTGTTCTACAAAACATTACTGAGCTGAGTAATGGACAGAATTACAGATAAGTTCAGAGATTGGAATCCAGTCTCTCAGGGTCCAGTCTGTGCCTGTGGCATGCTCCTATTTGCAGGAACTGGTGCGACTGTCGATCTCAAGCAGAGACTGAACAACTGAGCAGAGCCTCCCAGGAGACACCACCACGAATGCTAGAGTCTAAGTAAGCCAAAACTGGAGCGAGCTCCTTGTCCAAACCAAATGAAACAAAACAAAAGGCATTATATAAAACTCTTCCCTTTTAAACATTTAACTCACAGTTGTTTGCTCAACCACTCTTTTACCAAATGTGCACATGCAGTTCTCCTTGGAGACACTGGCATCCAAGTAAGGCTTACAAAGGAAGTCCGGTTCTTTTGGCTGCTGTCATTCTTAGTCACACGGATCTATAAAATTATTAGTCCAAGCTTCTAGTGGGAATAGGAGACTTTAAATTAGCAGAATCTATCAGGCCTGGGCAGCTGGGAAAGGGAGACAAGCCATTTTTGAAGAATCAATTTATTGGCTATTAAAGACATGCTTAAAATTAACTGTATCACAGAGCAGAGCACTGCATTTATCTACTTCTGTTCTGGAGAGCATCGCCAGGCTCTTGGTTTCATATGGGTTATGGACTCCATTAATTCCATCTGTTAAACCACTGCAAACGCACCCAGTGATGCTGCAGCCCCAGAGATTACAGGATTAAAGTGATACATGAAGTAATCTGAAAATGAAGACAGAAGTGCACTAATGAAATAGCAGCATTAAAATAAATTGCATCTTAGTGGATGCTACTGTCAAATAACCAAGTGCCGGAAAACTCCAAAGTATCCTAAGAGATGTTTGTAGTAAGTGACTTTCAGACCTAACGACTGATTGTTGTAAGCCTCTTTCATGGATAAAAACCTCTTTTCAGACGTAATTACTGAGTATTTCACATCTCCCTAAATGCAGCATTTTGTATTTGCTACAATTTCTTAGTAGTGCGTGAACTCGCATTAGATTTGAGCACTAATGGATATAGCGGCCCTTGTGTTACTGCATTTAGGTTTTGGGTAAACTCATCAATTTAGCAGACAGTTCTGCAGGACTGGCTCCCAGTCGCTCTACACTGATGAAAGGGCAGAGGTTGGGGGTTTGGCAGTCGTTTTTACAACATATTTTAGCTGTGTCTAAAGCTATTGGCCAATTGCAGGCTAATGGATCCGGTTTGTATTTTATACGAAGCTTCATTATTCACTACAGCATTCCGAAATTCCACCCCTAGGCAGACAGATGGATGGATGTCTGTATTTCCTACCACCTCTGCCTGCAGTTCCTACCACCTCTGCCTGCAGTTCCTACCACCTCTGCCTGCAGTTCCTACCATCACCATCTTCAGAAGCTATGAACCAGTTCTACGTGCAGAATGTCTCTCAAATAAAGGCATAACTTCCCTTGGCAACCATGTATTTAAAGAAATAAATTAGAGATCTATAAACATATATGAATATAAATTTAACATTCCTGTAAATAAATACATGTACTTTAATAATTAAAAGATCAGCCCAAACCAGCCAGTACAATGCCAACATTGCTGACAAAGCACGACTGCCTCCTGATTTAGGGCTTCAGCTGGAACAGAAAATTCCTGACGTTCACATGGAGCTAATTTATTTCTCCCTCCCCAAAATATTGTCTGTACCTGTACATCATGTATTAAAGGCACAGGGATAACTGATTTCACCCCCCAGCCTCAGCAGGGCACAAACCACAGAAGATCACTTTACTACCCTACTCCACTTGAGCTTCATCTTAAGGTTTCCCTCCAGAACTTCCATTTCATAACCTCTTTTCCCCCAAAAGAGAGTCTTGGTCACACTGGTACCAGGTTCCAGGCCTGTACATCCATATCTAGTTTGAAAATAAGTACCTCTTCACTTCACATCCCATTATTTGGATGTTTTTGTCCTAAATCTCCCCTCTTCCTGCTTTCTTCCGCAGACTTCCCACATCATACCCATTCACGTAAAACCTTGCCCTTCTCAGATGACTGCTGCTCACTCACCACTACCTGACCTGACAAATTAGGTGGAAAAGGGCAAACTAAGCAGATTTCACAGTATTTCAGTTACTTGTTCACAAATGACTGAGATCAAGGAAGAAAACCGGGACAAAAACACTCATGACACATTTGCATGAGGTTAGTTGAAAGCAAGTTGATGACCCCAAAGTCCAACCCTGCAGTGTACAGATACACATCTGGCTCAGAAACCTTGGGGAAATGTTACTACTCCTCTTAAAACTCCATTAAGATTCATTTTCCTCATTGATAGTAATGTCTTGCTTGGGTTTTCTTACATTAAAACCAAATACAAACTACTCATAAGGATTCATTTGTGTCACTGAGCTGACTTTATAAAACAAACTCTATTGCGGCACTTAACTCTTCAAGAGCTTCACGTTTATTATTTGATTTTAATTAAAAACCTATTTTAAACGCCACACCTGAAAGTCCCTTTACTCCTTTTACATGATACTCCGAGTCCCTCAGGATATGTCAGTGTTTAAATAGGAGATACATGCAGAATACTTGGATTAAGTGGGAATTTGGCAATCCAGTAAATCACAGCATTAGGGAGAAATTTGTACAATAGGAGAGTAAAAAGGACTACTTCAAATGAGGTGTAAAAATGAGGCCTTTAACTACCTTGTTACTACAGATCCCATATGATCTATACAACAATAGAGCTGTTGAGGGCTTTTTCTGCTATGTGCTGTGTTAAGCACTTGGCATCTTCTCATCCTTGAGGAGGTGCTTACATTTCAATAGCAGATTAAGTAATTTCTGTGAATCATCACAGGTTTTTTGTGCTGTTTTCTTTCTTTTAGTGCTTTAGGATCCTTTGGGATAAAAAGCTCCATTCTAAAGGCATATTACTGCTTTTTGTCAAGGATGGGTTGGTTTGCATTTGAAGCAAAACCTTAATTGATGCACTGCTGACTTCTTCCATAAACTTTCAGTAGTTGATCAGTGCTATGCATACAGCACTGCCAGTTGCTAACGATTACTGATCCATAGCTAGGGTTTGGTCTAGCTCCGAAGTACACTGAGTAAATTCAGAAGACTTGACTCCTGTGAACCCATACTGTCTGCCACTGAAGTCCAACCACTGAGGCAGCACCCTCAGTGTGACAGAATCAAGCAAAAGGGTTGAGAAGCTGTGGCTGCCCCATCCCTGCAGTGCTCAAGGCCAGGTTGGACACAGGGGCCTGGAGCACCCTGCTCAGTGGAAGGTGCCCCTGCCCGTGGCAGGGGGTTGGATCTGGATGAGCTTTAAAGTCTCTTCCAACCCAAACCATTCCATGAGTGGCAGCCATTTCAGTCAAAGCAGAATTTAGCTCAAATACTTCAAACTTGGGGGGGTAAAAGCAGCATTTCTGTCATAACATAATGCTTTCTGAACTGTTTTTGAATGCAGGCATCATGGTGAGTAAGGAGCCCAGCAAATGCTTACTCACCACCTCAGAAAGCGAAGTTGAACCAGCGGCTTCACTCGCACTGGAGATGAAATACGCGCTGGATCCCAACCGGCAGATCAAGAAACGCAACAAAGCCCTCCAGGTGAGATTTAAAGATATCTGCGAGGCCCAGAACGAGCAGAGGGACAAAGAGCTCTCTACCACACCGGATCCTGACAAGAGAGAAGCCAAGTCCATTTCCTACAAAACCTATCGCAAGTACATGACGGTGCCTGCCCGGAGGTCGATACCCAACGTCACTAAGAGCACAGGAGTCCAGACCTCACCTGATCTTAAGAAGTGTTACCAGACCTTCCCCCTGGACCGGAAAAAAGGGAATATTCTTAAAAGCGCCTCGACCGTCGACACCTTTGAGGGCCAAAACAACGGGTTTCTAATAGGTGTGAAGGACAAAGACAGCGGGAGCTCGGGGGAGGCCGTGCAGTGGGGCAGGAAGGTTGGGAGCCTGCAGACAGCAGAGTTTATTTCCCACATCAACGAGCGCTCCAGCGCAGGATCCCACGACAACGGGGCCGAAGCCTGGGAAAGCACTGGTTTGCACAGCTCTCCCATAGGCACACCTCCTCCTCCTCCTCTCCCAAACTCATCCGACCCTGCTTTGGAGGATCCCACCACCGCTGCCCGCCTGCCCAGCCGAGGGAAACAGGCAGCGGGGAGCGAGGAGGCCACCCAAGCCCTCCACAGGAGGGTCTTCAAGACTGAGGTGGCCACTGTTTATTTACCAGCGTCTGGTTCCAACGCCTCCCAGCCTGACTTGTCACATCTCACGGCCGAGACCGAGTGGTCCTCGTGCCCGACCGCCGAGGAGGACAAAAAGAGGACGGTGCACCTCAACGGTGCTCAGCCCCAGGCGGCAGGAGATGCTCGAGCCTGCTCGTCGCGGGCGCAGTGTCAAGCCACTGAATGTAATGAACAGACCCTTCAGCTGAACGTTTCGCCCATGGAGGAGAACCAGCCTTGCCAGACGGCCGTGGCGGTCAGCGAGGAGTGCCAACAAATTGTGCCTCACACCGAAGTTGTGGACTTGAAAGCCCAGCTTCAGATGATGGAAAGTTTGATCAGCTCTAGTCAGGAAACCATCAAAGTGTTGTTGGGTGTTATACAGGAGCTAGAGAAAGGAGAAGCTCACAGAGAAGGGTGAGTAGAAGCTGCTTAATGAGTATAAGATGTTTTGAATGCCTTTTCTAACAAGCTCTGCCCTTGAATTTGCCCATGTAAATTTGCAAGCACATTGCTCCACAGCACACCAAGGCGTTACGCGTGGTGCTTCTCACCTGGACTTATGGTTTGCTGCCTTAGGCCAGACCTAGGGAAACCTGCCAGCAGGGTTCACAAATCTGGTCTCTGCTTGTCTGGGGCTGTAATTAAGTAGTTATTTGACAAAGGACCTATAAAAATCTCTTCTTGTACCTTTTCTAACGTGCACAGAACAAGCCGCTTTCCAAACAGGATTAGCGAGGGTGCTTCCTATCAGCAACTCATGTTAACTGTAATACCTCACGCAGCATGAAAAGCAGCAGAAAAACTTTCATTCTGGAAGAGACTTAACTCTTTTTAAGATTAAGGGATATTATTCCACCTCCTGATATAATTCCATTAATGGCACATGAATCTTGTCTGGTTTCTTTGCACCTTCTGAATTGTTCATGATATTTCTTTCAGAAGGAAATTAAATGAAAAGTTGGCATATCAAAGTCTTCTTTGCAGCATTCACACTGCTTTACATGACAAAAGCACAAAGAAGCTAAACTTACAAGTTTAGATCCCTAACTTGCATTACTTAAACCAACCTATAAGGCATTACAGATAGTTACTATAGCATGGTACAACCTTAAGTCTTTACCCAGACAGTTCAACCTACTTCTCACATTATCTTAACAAGCATTTTGCAGACTTACTTGCCTTAGTTCACTAATCTTTATTCAGTGAATGCACCTCAAGATGTGCACTGTTTGTATGCTTTTAAATACCTCTGTAATTAAATCCTAACTTCTCTGAAGAAACCTGGATTTTAAAAGTAGAAGCCTGTAGCTCGTGCTACTTGAAGCAGCACATGTTTGCATCGGAGCCAAAAAGGTACATCTTAACATTTGCAATTCAACTCTTTCGTTAGGAATGTAGAAATCAGCTTGTTAATCTTTAAAAGATGTTTTGCATTAATAAATCATCTGAGCTCTTGGATGATGCTGTCAACACAGCCTTAGCATTTTTAGTTTACTACTATTCGAGTACCTTGTCAAGTCCTGAATCTTCAGCCGGAGAAGCTTCTTGATCTAGCTGAAAGCAACACAGGCTTCGATGATCTTAAAGGCTTCTTCCAACCTAAATGATTTTACTATTCCTTGATTTATTTGTTAATTCTTATTCAGAAAAAAGTATTCCTCTGACTTTAACCTGCAGAAACTGCAAGCGAGATGGAGAGAAGCGCCATGCTGCTTGTCAAATCACAACACATAAGAAACAGTTCATCAAGAGCCCTGTGTGTATCAACACCCACATCTACCCACAAAGTCATCTGCTGTAAATACCACTGCTTCCTCCATACACTTGTATATCAATTTTTTAGCTTTTCCCAAAGACAGCAGAGCAACAGCAAATACTCTTTTTGTTGCCCTCACATAAGCAGACCCATTTAATGGAGCCATCACCAGGAGTGTATCCCTGCCCTCAGCACAGAAAAGGTCTTGCCTGAACTAGCGATGATTGCTCGCATCTCCAGCTAATCCTTCTGGCGTTGTCAGCCTGACAAAGCAGTAGCCCTAAAATAGCAGAGCTATCCATAAATCCCAGTTCTTCAGCATATCTTACTGCCTCTCGTATAGACTGTGAAACTACACTGTATTTGACCAAAAAGAGCTGATTTATCAGCATTCCTTTACTTCTTCCCCTATAAGTTCCCCAAGTAATGGGGAAATCACCAGCTAAATATACATCGCACATTTTGAACATCTTTACAAACATGCTGTGGTATGTGGAACAGAATTAAATTGTTTTCATGATCCTTTGACATTAACTGTAATCAGTGGTTGAGGTTCATTATAAAAACAGGAAGCAAACTATCTACAAATCCAAGTGAGATTTCAGATAAAGGAGTTGTTTTAAACGCCACATACAGAGGTGCTGCATTAACACTTGCCAAAAGCAGGACAGGGTTTCTACTTGGAGCCACTTTCAGCTACACTTCCATATGTTCTAGGCATGTCCCAAACATGCCCCCGCCCAGCTATACACAGAGATGGGGGATGAGGTACATACTTGCATGTTCTCCTCCTGTTTTAGGAATTCTTGGATTCCAGATCCCTCTAATCTTCTACCTCCTGGCTGATTTTAAAGATGGCACAAAGGAGTCCAGCTTGGGACATCACTATTCTTCACTGATCACACTCCAGAGCTGAAGGAACACTCTGTTCTCATGCACAGCATCAACACATTATTAACATGAAGCCTGTCTTTATCCCTATTTCTCTCAAATTAGACAACTATTTCAATAATAGGCTGCCTTGGTTTTTATTAGAATAATCCTTTCCAATTACTGCATTCATTTCTACATCACTTTCACGACACAGACCCACCGCTGCGTACATTACTATGGATCTTCTCAATTTTAGCATATTGATCTTTCCTTCCTTGTGTAGCCAGGTGTTAGGTCACTTTGTAACAAGAAATTAAAAGCAATCCTAGTACTACATCTCTGCTTATTGTAGTACATAGGAGACATCCATCTGCTGAAACAGAAAACAGAGTCCTGTGTTTAAGGCACTCTCCTGGCTTCCTGATGTGTATTAAATTCTTTACTATAACATACATCAAGAAACAAATACAAATGGCACGCTCTTGTTAGAGAAACCAAACAAAGAAACTCAGCTAAATCCCTTAATCAGATTTTACTCCCTTCAAGGAAATCAGTGTTCTTTAAATGCTGTTGTAGTGCCATGGGACTGGTGCTCAGTGGATTCATTTTCACTAATATGCTGGAGGTCTTGAACTGCTATTACTGCAATTCATCACTAAATGAGTCGATGGCAGCAAAACTGTCTCAGCAGCTCTGAAGATAATGGTATCATACTTTGGGTGAATATCATCTCTGTATATACTTTTCAAAGCATCAGGACTACATTATCTACAATTAGCACTAACAAACAGCACTCAACTAGGTGGAAAAGAAAGGGGAAAACCATGGGAGAAGGGATCGAAGCTCAGAGTAGCTCTAAGACATGATAGAGCCGAGACTTTGAGGCTGCAGCATCACCAATGTCTTCCTCTGATCTAGGATCAAGCTCCTTTTATTGGTCACAATGCAAAACTGAGGCCATCAAGAGACACAGCTCTTGACCATCAGGTACTGCATTCATTTTAATGCATTAAGTCCATCAAAATAACACATTGTAGATTTGGGGATGGGATAGAAATCAAGACTCGCCTGGGCCCCCCCAATATCAAAAAGAATTATTAACTGTCTATTTATGTGCATCATTATTTACTAAATAAGGTAATTATACCTTCCTATGTGGAAAATTCTACCCCAAAAAAATAGACTACATCACAGGAAACGTCCCTGTTGACACTGAATGTGTTACATCACGTTCCATGTCCGTGTTAAGTCATGCACGAATCAAAGCAGCAGCAGCAGCTTCAGTTAAGTCTTTCAGCTTAAAGTTGGAAGAAACATTGACTCCTTCATGATGCAAGGTGCAGCATGCCCCAAGTGATGTTTGCTTTATCTTCCAGTGAGCTATTAGTAATCTATAAACTACAGACACATTTGGCTGTATTCAGATACAGTGTGTTCAATCGAGCAAGCCAAATTCTGCTCAGTGTATGGAGCCTCACTGAGGGCGTCAGTACTGAAAGCAAAATGCACATCACTAATTCCCAAACCTGCCTAACCAGCACCCACAGACCAGAAGATGAACAGCTAATCAGAACTATTTCTGCTGCTGTTGAACACTGATGACCTGCCCTTTAAATCCTTGCTGTGAAAAGAAGGGGCCCTTCTCATTACACAACAAATGAGCAGTTTGAATGAACAAAGTGCTCAATTTGCCACACAAAAGTAAGTCAGTGTGTTTTGACTCAGACAGGCCAAATGCTGCACATTAGACCAGAGTTAAATGAATCTGTTTCAGAGATAATTTACATTCATTCATTAGCTGATGGTGGTGCAGGAATTCAAAGAGCTCTCAGCAAACACTGATGAAACAAGCAGACCCAGGCTCCTCCAAAGAGGCTTTGAAAGAACATGTTCTCGTGGACAGAATTTAAATGTCCTGCTTTTCATGGAATATGGGATATCTGTGTCTCTTATTACTATTTTTAAGCAGAAAATAAAGCAGTTCTGTATGTGTCTGGATGGACGTTTGTAGAGGAGATAGGGGAGAGGAGAGCTTCACCCGATGCAGACACAGCACTCAACTACTTCTGGCTTCAAAATACCACAAGAATCATCCTTGAGATCACAAGAGTTGAGCATAAACTTACACCAGCTCAGGAATGATGGCAAATGAAAGTGAGATAGCCAGAGCAATTAGTGCTCAGGATTGCTTTTCCTCTTCAAGTCCAGCCCAGCCTTTCAGCTCAGATGAAGCAGACCAAGTAAATCAAGGTAGCAGCAACCTTTGCTGTCTAACTCAATCCATCTACGCACACGAACCAGCACTCTTAAACGTAGGGAGTTCCTTAATGCGCATAAGGAGAAAAGGAGGCTTTTAGAGTTTACAGGAACACAGCTTCTGAAAGCACAGGCGCTGGAAGTAACATGCAGAAATAACATGACATGGTTTCATCTGGGATTCCCCCCCCTTTGGATTTGCTTTATCAATTACAGACATGGCAAAGGAGAAGTTTAACAGAACCATTTCTAAGAGAAAACCTGGAAATGGAGGGAAGAAAATACAAGCACAGAAGACAGCTGCACTACACAGACATATGGGAAAACCAGAGAGGACACAACAGATTCCGCTCTGACACAACCTGTACCATATACTGAGTGCCACTGGGTTTTAAGTGGCTGCAGCAGCAGTCCTGGGGAACAGGGCTACCACGATTCCCTTTATTTTCAACTCTGCTCTTTACAGACATGCACTTTGTCCTTTGGAGCAGTCATTCATTCTACTACTTTACCTGAGGTCATCTCCTCCTTTCCTCTTCACCCTCACTACAGTTGCTGTATTTCAGAGTAGGCCTCACAGTAGTGCCTGAGCACAGATACACCGAAACACCTTAGAGGCCGTTAACAATTCACCTTCAGAAGGCAGACACAGGAAATGTCCTTGGATGCATCTTCCTTAGTGGAAGTGATTTGTGGATCCTGGGCTCTTTGGGCCAGTGGGTGGTTGGGCTGTTTGCTTTTGTCTTTTTTATGTTCTAATCCATACACACTGTTTTCTCTGCTCTTTAATATCAGTCTTAAGAGTGAACCATACAACTGCTGCAGTAGCAGACTTTATTTTCTAGCTCCAACACAGACAGAACATCCTTCCCTTCCTTGACTTACATGTATTTGTATAAGTACTCCTCCACTTGTTCTAACTATACAGTTACTTCTGATCATTAAAAGCTGAACCATCAGGCTTTGTAGCTGCCCAAAAGGTGTATGTGTCACGCTAAACTCGGAGCCATATTCAAGCAAAATGCATTCTGCGATCATTTATGCTTCTCCATTATGCCACTAAAGCAGTTTTAAGTCAAACTCTTTGCATTTGGAGCTGTGAAAGGTCCTACCCTCGTGCCCTGCGCTCAGTTCCCAATTACAGCTCATCTGTCAACCATCATTCAGACACTCACTTATCCTGAAAGCAGGGAAAGTATTAAGATGCAATAAAAGCCCATTTACCTGCCCTCACCATAAGTAGCCTAGTTTTCTGAGCTGTAAAGCAGTATTCCAGCTTTCTCCTTCCTATATTCCCCCAAAACTGATGCCTTTCAGTGCTCAATGCACCTTGTCACAGCACAATCACTCTGTGCCAAGACTGCTACTTCGAATGCAGACTGTTTCAATACCTATTGTCAGTCCCCATGACCCTCCCCTTTGTCTCAGTAACCCCAAATGAAAGCTAATTGGATAAGATCCATCACTGAAAGATCCCGTATCGTTCAAGGTGAAACATCCAGCATCACCCAAGGTTTAAGAATTTATCAGGATCCCAGCCTGGTTTGGGTTGAAGGGACCTCAAAGCT
>JAOEHY010037650.1:0-18342 GCA_025447955.1 Psilopsiagon aurifrons | reverse complement strand
CCATCGCTGTTCTCCCTTTAACCCTGACCCACAAAGTCTCTGTCGACTGCTCACCTGTCCCCAGACAGAGTTCCATAGTCTCCAGCCTATTTCTAACATAAATAGCAACTCCCATTCCCCACCTGCCGGGCCCGTTTTTCCTAAAGATCCTGTAACCTTCCATTCTAACACACCAGTCATAGGAGCCATCCCACCATGTTTCTGTGATGCCTATTATATCATACCTCCGTAAAAGTGCACACATCTTTAATTCCTCTTGTTTGTTCCCCATGCTATGGGTGTTTGTATAGAGGCATCTGAGCTGAGCTCCAAATGAAGCTGACTCATTGGCTGGAGCAGCTGAAATATCTCTACATTGCTCTGAGCATTTATTGTAGGTGCTGGAAAGAAGATGTTCTACCTGGTGGACTTAAATGAGTAGATGTTTTAAGTGCCAAAGGGGTTTCCTTCTGAGTTAAAGATGTAGCAAGTGGCAGGATGGTAGCAACCATTGCCTTATGTGTACTATTTTATAATCTTTTTGTTTCTTTGAAAGAGAGCCCTTAAGAGAAAGTTTAGCTAAGGTTATACCAAAGCCTAGTCTACCTTCTCCAAGAGACACAAATCAAGTAAACCCTCCACTTTGTGTAACAGCAGTGCCAGGTGATTCGTTTGTCCTTTTTTTTTGGTTTGTTTTCATTGCATCTTTTTCAGCTTCTGCTTCTAAGAACTCAGCTCTTTCCCTCATGGTAAAATCACTTGTCACTTCAACTAGGTCTCTGCATCAGCTAGGTGTCTGTGCATACCATCTGGTCTGTTTTTTTGCCATATGATTCTGTGGGTTTTTTGGTTTTTCCTGCTTGTGAAAAAGCACAGAAAGTCTAAACTAGTTACAGTAATCTTCCTCTTTCTAATCTCCTGTAGAAGAAATTATTCCTTCCCTTCTATATGCATTTAGGATTGAAATTGGTCAAATCAAAGGGGCTGACATGTGCCTGGTCACTGAGCTATGCACCTCAGCAAGAGCCACATAGCAGTGACTGTTGAGATCTTTCTATAACTGAAGAGTGTTCAGTTTTCATTGTGGTCATGGCAAAATAAACACTTTTTGTTTGCATTGAAATGTTTTCCCTGTCCTATCAGGGGACCAAAATCTGGGCCCTAACATGCATAGATATGTGTTTGTGTTTGTTTTGGGGTGTTTCCCACCACTGAGGAAGAATGTCAAAATGCAGAGAATCAGAACTGCTTAATTTTGCAGGCACAAAGCAAACATTAGGTTACTGTGTTCATAGTTTTGCTCCCTCCACCATGGTTTCTACCACATTTTGTGGAAAAATGCAATGACTATTCTCATGGGTCATAATGCTACACAATGCTAGATCTTTCTGACAAAGTGCTTTTCCCCTGATGTTCAGTTCATACTTTCCTTTATTTAATTCCATCCCATTGCTCATGCTTTTTAACTGTTTGTGCCATCTTAGTTCACTTTTTTCCTTAATATTTGTGTCCTTATAGATGACTGCATCTCTCTTCTGTCATCACTGATCTAGCCTGTACATACGTCTTTGCTGGAGCATTCAGTCTTTTCCATAAGCAGTTTTTCCTACCACCTGTGCATGAGCTGATAATCTAAGCCTGCAAGTGCAGAGAACTGGGAGAGTTCTGTGCTGACAAAGCAAGTGTTGGCCTATCACTTAAACACTAGTCTACAGAAAGGCTGAAGGAGAGAAACTCAGAGCTGGGGCTCACCCTCAAGTCACAGCACAATAGAAGTCCTGTATTCCACTGTTTTCTGTTTCACCTCTTCACAGATCTTTGTCCAGTGGGTTGATATACTTCCAATTACATATTTGGAAATATGTGAATGATTCCAGCAGCTAAATGTAGTCTCTATTGCTATGGAGAAGAACTAGCAGTTCTTACTTTGCAAATTACAGCTCCGTAACTACAGCAAATTTCATCAAATATTTAAGTTCTGTTAATGCTGATAAAACTGTTCACCTATCTAAAGTTAAGCCCATAGAAATAAGTATTGTCGTCTTAGGAATAACATACACTTTGGGGTCAAATTTAGGAATAATTTCTGATTAGTGACTTAGATTTTGCATTTATTAATGTCTAATGCAATTGCAACATGCCTGTCTTCACATTTAGGGTCTTCTGATGACTTGGATAGGGAATGTTATGCCAGTCCATATCCAGGTTCATAATTTCTTGATTTAGTTGCTATTTTATAAGAACAGTAGATCCCATGTCCTATTTAGATGATGGATGGCATATTGTGGATATCTTGAATCAGAAAAGTAGCAATATTATGGTTGAAAGTCTGTATCCGTAGCATCTTTCCATTAGTTGACTATCATAAGCAACTGCTTTATGAAGCAAATGACAGTAACAATTAACTTTCCTAGCCCTCCCCATAGCTGACTGGGGCCACTCAAAAGAAAATGCTAGTAAATTGAGCCTAGGCTGCTTTATATGCTGTTTAAAGATACAAGCAGTAAGGAAAGAGAGCCTTTTTTAGATTGACACATTAGGCAAAAAGTCCTAAGGGATTTGACAACAGAATAGCAGGCACATCTTTCAGCACATTGTGGGAGCTCACAAGTAATCACAGGAGGGTGGGAAACAGTATATGTGAAGATATTTTACCAGATGGCTCACAGAGTTGGACACAGTCATTTATGAAAAATTTCACTTTTGTTACTGACAGAGGACCTGTTCTGGGGCTAGTTTAGGCTTGATTCCCTTGCTAAATTCAAGTTGTAACCAAACATAATTGGTTCATCTTTTCTCTAAAATATGAGGGTCCAGTTTTGGAGATGAAGACTAAATTGTATGAGAATTTTGAAGTATTGAGTGATCGGACCAGACTGTAGCTGAATTAAATACTTACTGTCTAATATGGAACAAACAAAAAGCAAAACACTTCAGGAGGGAAGCAAGTATGGACCTACTGAGGGCTATCCCCGCAGTAATTTAAACATTAACATTTGTATGTATTTCTTCCATTTTAAGGGACTGTAGATTATCCTCAAATAATTGGTGCTTGCTCATTAGGAGCATAGTACTGGAAGAGGCCTCGTGGGTGAGGAAGGTCCCTTGCAGTTGCATTCACTATGATACTACCCCTTCCATGAGCTGAGCAAGCTGCATTCTAGGATAAGCTATTTTGTTTGCCCCACTATTCTACCTGGAAATCTGCCTCAAAAATTCCCTTCTCAAAAACCTTCTTTTAATCTCCAGCCTAAATTCTGAAGTGTTTATTCATGTGCCAACATTATCCTTTACCTAAGCAACCCTTCTCCTTTCCTGGTGTTCCTTGTGGGTATGCCTCAGGAACAGTTGTGTCTTCTCTCCGACATTATTTCTTTATTTCAATTCCAGTCTTTTTGTTTACTTTTGTTGTTCTTCACCATGGGTGATCATATTTGAATGCAACATTCCTTGAGAAATCACATTTCTTCCGCAGGAGTGACTCATGTGGTGTTTCTGAGCCTTACCTCACCACCTTGCCTTTCCTTACAGATGCCAGCAGTTCATTGTGGATCATCCTGCAATGTGTATGCATAGATGTTTCCACCTCAGGAGCACTTACTACCTACTAGAAGATATTGTTCTATGATAGGGTGTTCTGATTTAATATACCTAATCCTGTATCAAGCTCAATTCCTACTGTATGATGTCTTTATCTCTTAGCCAAGAATTGTACTAATCTTCACAACTTGTGTCCATGCAACTTCCACTGAACATTCTCCATTCAAGTATCAATGATCTGATGCAGGAACTAGCTTTTTTACATGCAATTAGAAGGGTTTTATGTGTTGAGTGGTCTCACTGTTTAACCTCATGGATTAGGTGTTGTGGCTGAATTGAGATTTTCCTGCTGTCATTCTCACTTTTACTGGCATACCTGCTTTTGTCGATGAAATTGAGCAAGCAGCTTTCGTTGGCATAGCAAATCATCTGCTACATCAGTTCATACCGCAGACCTCTTGATTCCTTCTAGTTTTCGGCTGCTTCTAACAGACAGGAAAGTGCAGTGGTTCTCATGCTGCATTATTTGAGGAAGTCCAGGCAAACATTCTCTTCATCTTTTTTTAATATGTGGAGTTTGTATTTTGCATGGAAAATATATTTCATAGAATCATAGAATCATTTCCAAGGACTTCTAGGAAGAGCTCTTGTTCTGTGCAAAATGTTGTGAAGGCCAGATCCTGATTACTAGAACATTACTAGGTTTGAACTGATGGAGGGGAAAATATTGCGTGTGAGGTAATAGTGGCTTGATGGCCCAGAGAAACACTTGCAGGTAAGGGGCAAATAAAGTGTTCTATAAACCAATAGAAAACCTTACAACAAATGACAGCACATCTTTGGTTTTCTCCTAGTTTGGTTTTTTTTTTTTTTTTTTTTTCTTTTTTCTTTTCCATTCCTCTACATTTCATTCCATTTATGATTTGATTAATAAGTTTTGTACTGAAAGGCAGAGACCAGTGTGTTCTGAAAAGTCATTTCTGTTGACTGGAAATAACTTTTAACTCCTAATGTTAAAGAAAACCTGATATAAGCAGGATTATTGAAGGTGCTTATAAATATTTTCTCCTGTCATTGAAGATGTGCTCCCATCTGTGTCTGTAGCTAGCTGCTATTAGGGGAGTAATTAACATATCTGTCACCCAGACTGCTTGGCATGCTGTTGATTTTAATTACTTTAGTCACTACAATTACATACTCCAGTGAAATTATAATTGGAATATATTGTAGGGGAGCATCCAACAAGATCTTTGCATTTCATACTTGAAATGCAAGTGTTTAAAAAGACAATAGAGAGGATTTGACAGGCAGCATTTTCAAAGTGCCTCAGTCATTCTGACAGAGTTTTCTGTCTAACAGAACAATGTTCTGCTTGGTTGCTTGATTGTTAATAAGTGAAGGATGGTGACTGCTGAGATAGGACTTCCTTGTCCTCTTCAACTGCTTTTTGGAGCCCTGTCTTGCAAGGCACTGGGGTTCATTAAATAACAAGGTTCCCTTAACCCTAAAGTTACCAATCTCTATGATAGTTTCATATTTCTAATCAACACTAATGGCAAACGGAGGGAAAAATAGTTTCTTGGAAGAATAGTCAGATTAGCTGCTCCTCAGTTTTACAGTGGGGCTACTCCAGTGCCTTGTGTATATTTGCTATTTACTATAGGAAGCTATAATATTGCAGTGTGCAGAAGTGTTTGCAGAATCCAGCCTTTAGTGAGGGTTGATTTGGGGGAATTTTTTGCTTGGGTTTTATTTAGCTGTAATCTTAAACTTTTTCATGCTGGACTATTTCAGTCACTCTATGTGTCTGCTGGGTAGATCCCTCTGTAACAGTGGGAACAAATCTATACCTTTGGATGCTTTGTGCCAATCTGTGGTAAAGAATAGATATCAGTAAAGTTGAACTAATGGATTAAGTCAGGTTTATGGCTCCTGTGTGTATCTGGAATAGGATAAATGGCCAGAGACTGGTGAATCTTTTGTTCCAAGATTTCCTTAAGAAGCAAACCACCTTATTTTACTGTTGATCTTTAGCTACAATAAATCCAATGGTTGCCTGCTTACAAGTCAAATCCATTATTACTTAAATAGTTGTCTTAACTTGTATAGCTACCACATACTCATATTAGACAACTACTTCTGACTGAAAGCAAGAAGAGAGAATAAGATAGCCCTCAGCTATTACTTAGATGTTTTGTGGACTCCAGAAAAATGAATGTACTCCAGCTTAACTGTAGCTTTATGTATGAAGTGAATTCTTTCATTATGTCTCTGTCATGCCACTCTTTAAATTAATTCTCTAATGAACCCAGTTGCTGCTTAAATAGCAGTTCCAGTAGTCATTAACGCAGGTTTTAAAGCCTTCATATTTGGTGGAAATTCAAAAATACCTGTGACGTGGGAGTACAAATCCCAAGATCAGAAAGTATTCTTAATTCACCTGATAATTTTGTGTATGCCATGCATACTCCAAAGTATCAATCACTTTTATTTCTGAAGACTTTTACATTTTCACATGTTTACTTTTTTCTTTCTTTTCAACAGATATAAGCTTACCAAAATCAGCAACAATATGTTACACAGCTGCATTGCTCAAAGCCAGAGCTGTCTCTGACAAGTAAGTGCATAAGAACCACTGCAAAATTCCTGATTTAACTTGAGATTTCTCATAGCTGAGCCCACACCCTAACAATCTGCTGGCTTAGCAGGAGAATTCAGCCCTGCAGTAAATTCATAAAATTACTTTATATATAAGAAAAAATTGCAGTGATCAAACATTGCACTTCAGATATTACAGAAAAAAAAAAAAAAAGAGAAATAGCATAAATTCAGTTATTTTTTCAGTTTTGAATATACTGTCTGGGTAAGCTTTGGCTTCCTAGATAGTATAATAAAGATGCAACTAAAGGGAGCTGTGTGGCTGAACCTCTTCAACTTTGTATAAACCTCACCACAAAAAGGTAATAAATACATGTGGATGCACTAGTAGCAATGTCATTTTGCAAGTGCTGTTAGATGGTTGCTTGTCTACTTAAATAGCAGCAGGTGGATTTAGCATTACTATGTCAGGGATTCTGAGAGGTAGATGTCGTTCATATTTTTAGAGACACAAGTATCTGCTCATTCCTATTATGTTTTTCTCTTGGGTCTCAACCTTCCAAGGTGCTGAGCACATCTACTTGATGCCTGTGGACTTGAGGCATTGGCCCACTCTGAAAGGGTGCTCAGCTCCTTGTGAGATGGAGCTCAAAAATCCCAATTCTTCTCTCAGATGCCTTCACACAAATCCCAGGCAGAGTTGTGTCTGTGCACCTGAGGGTCGAATGCCTCCCTAAAGTTGGAAAGCAAGTAGGGTGGAAAGCCATTTTCTTGACTGACATCCTGACAGTTTTTTGCTTTTAAAGTGTATGTACACATCAAGATCTAAGTAATTTTCTTTCATTCTTTTTATCCTGTAGATCGCCAGTACCTACTGCAACATCTTTCCTCCCTACACAGCGACTCCAGCTTGGGAGGGCAGGGCTAAGGTTGTCACAGCTTTCCCTGTGGTGTCTGCCTGCCAAGTACAGCTCTGGAGTTAGCCGTGGGGTGTGAGGTGAGAAAGAGATTGCATGGTCTGGTTTTTCATTCACTGGGGCAGATGATTTGCCCACAGTTTGGGCATGCTACCCTCAATGGTGCTGCGGCCAGTAGACCACCTGCTACTGCTGTTGCATCGTGCTTCCATCCCAACCTGACCCAGGGGCATTGGGTTGGGAACCTCCCTAAAACTTCCCCAAACCTGTTTTTAGTAGAAACCCTCCAACAATAACTTGACATTGGGATTTTTGGTTTGGTTGTTTTGGGGTTTTTTTTTTGCTTTTCTTTTTTCTGTGACTTCAGCCTCTATTATGCCCCTTAGCAAGATGCTTTGAACAAATTTAGAGTAGTGACAGAGAAAGGACAGTTTGAACTGAATTTCTTCCATGATTACATGCAGACATGCTTTCCACTTCTGCTGGGATTTTCATTGGCCTTGATGTAATAGGTCACTCAGAGTTTCCACTTGCTATGGAAGTTTGGAGAGCATAGGAAATTGACTCAGTTTGGTTACATGGGCCCATGTTCTAGATTCTTTTTCTTGCTTCTTCTTACTAGAATTTCTGACCTAATGTATTTCTTTCTTTGCTTTTGCAGATTTTCTCCAGAGGCTGCCTCAAGGCGAGGGCTGAGTACTGCAGAGATGAATGCAGTAGAAGCTATTCACAGAGCAGTAGAATTTAATCCACATGTGCCAAAAGTGAGTATGGAGAAAGCACTGTTGTAACTTTAACTCTGATGAGGGCCTGATTCCTGATTTCTGTGTTAGATTTATCAGTGATGTTGTGGAAAGAGGAGCAAACAATGAGAGGGGAAAGAAGTTGACAGTATGCACAGTTTTTTTCATTTGGTATTTCACATTCGGTGTCTTCTGCTCTGGACTGTGCAACTGGAAGTTTTAGCTGAAGCGAGTCCTCTGCGTGAGTAACATTTACATGGTGGACTGTGGTAGTAGACACCACCAAATACTATGCTGCAGGACAGAATCATACATAAAGACAGATTGTTATTTACAAAATAGTCATTAAAGATCTTCTAGTTGAAAACAGCATATTTTATTTGTTTTGATGGTTACATGTAAGAGCACATTTTTGGCTTGCTATACAGAGGAACCTATGTTTGGAGTTCATGGTGTGCTTCATAGAAGTTGCATTAGTAATTCCTTGTGCAGCACCCTGTCATTAAGTTCTGAGAATGCGAAACTCAGAGATGAAAAATTGCTGAGAACTACAAAGTAAGAAGAGAGATTTATGTTCTGATGCCCTAATCTCCTCTCTAGATATGTATCTTAGCAGTAAGAATCTTACCCAGAGGCTACTAAAGACTAGTGTACATTATTCTTTCATCATCTGATAGTATTGCAGTCTGTAAGTTCATTGAAAAGGCAGAATAGAGACACATGCTTTTTGGCCCTTGGACATCTGCCTCTGAACCTCACCCCACAAACCTTTGGGCTGGCATTGCCCTGTTAAAGTAAGCAGCCTCCACTGGAGTGCAAAAGACTTTATTTCGGTCCTGCTCTTGGTGAACCTTTCTGAATGTTTTACTGAAGCCCAGTTTGAGTATCTGTCCTTGCTGTCTAAAAAATTGGGTATCTGCCAAGCAAAGATACCAGTTTAGACTATCATGAGCAGCCTTTGGGAGCCTGTTTCACTTTCCTCACTTACCTCCATGCTTTTGGTAATTCTTTCCATCAAAATCTTTTTCAACAGCTTACATGCTAAGGAGTCCATATTAACACACACTGTTTCCCTTCTCTTTAAATGAATGGTATTGCATTTACTTCTCTCATCACCGGATTACTTGTTTCTGAATGGGGATCTTTTTGCTTTAAGTCAGTTATACTAGTCTGTCTGTTTCTGGGACTGATTCATTCACTGTTCAAGGACAAAGGTCATTGGCTGCAGTGGCTTCCACTTCCATACATGCTCCTAATGTCCATCCTGCTATTGTCTCCAAGCTCTGCACTGCCATGAAACTGAGGCTAGGTCTTCATTTGCTACCTTTTTGCTTGTTCTTCTGTTTAGACTTCAGAGCTTGCTCTTCTTTGGTTTGACTTCCTATGCAAAATCTGCCGCTAAGTTGCGGCAGTTGCTGCATAACCTCTGCACTCCTAGATCTGGAAGATTTCCTGTAGATCAGTACTTTCATTCATTGCTTGTGACCTCTTTCTCACTAGCCAGCTTCTGTTTAGGTGGCTTTTCAATACAAGGCTGAATCTCCTCTCTGACAAGTGTCACTATGTGTGAAATGGAGATTGTGTGTTATTTCTGTGCTTCGGATATCAAGAAATTCCTGTGCTCTTCCTCATTGAAGATCTTGAGCTTTTCTGTCAATTCATATTGTTGATTGATTCCCTCAGTTTTTCAAACTCTGTCACGTTGAAATTGCAAACCTTTGTGAAACATAAATTGTCAGGATAACAAGGTAGTAATGGGAGCAGACTCTAGGGTTTTTTTTTTTTAGTTCATAATTTAACATTAAAACAATGTAGCCTGATCCAGATTTATATGCAGCACTACTGATTTCACACTCATTCTTTCTGCTATTAGCTAAAGGATATTAAAGTGGCAAAAATATTTTTTTCATTATAATTTTATGCTCAGTATGGAAGTTACACCTCAATTTCCACTCAATTATGATTAAGCCGTATCCAATTTGTTCTTAATAAAATGAAGATACGTTTTAGCAAGCAGCATCACAAGAAATCTAGCAGTGCCACAAAACTAATACTCCTACAGAGCTTATTTGAGATTTAAACACTAATGAGTCTCTTGGTCAGACTGTGGAAGAAACAAAGGTGAAAAATTAAAACACTTGCAAAGTGCCTAGCAGAAGGTTTCAAAGCGGACAACTGCACAGTTAAAGAGAAAAAAAAAATAGTTTGTTATGTCTCTGGTTTGTCTCAAAAAGAGATTTTACCATTTTCAGTGCAAATCATTAAAATTTAGAATTATCACATAAAAAAGATTATTACTGCATATGCATTTTCAGCACATTTAACTGGAAATGGCATATCTTTGCTAATGAGATTCTGGGAGGGAATGCAGGGGAGACACTCTGAACACCCTGAGATGTTGCTGAGCTGGATTTAGCAGGAAAGGGAGACTGAGTCTCCCGTTGTGACCTACTGCAGGTTTGTGTAAAACAACCATCGGATTCTTACAATGCTGCTGATTTTTTTCCTAGGAGATTATGTCCAGATTGCAGTCCAGTGCTGATAGTGATGTTGCAGAGGTCAGATACACTTCTTACACTTTCCTTTGAATGTAATCTAAAGATATAGCACCCCTTAAGAAGAAGTTTAAAAGTCCCAGATTTCAGTCTTCAGAGGTGAGAAACCCTGCAAAAACACCTACTCCCCATGTGGGAACGAGTGTGTATGCATGGTCCTGGGGTCTTTACAATATGTATGTCATGAAGATGTTGGCACTCACTTTCATTGATTCTAGGAGACTGTATACATCACATTGGGGTTTATTTTCTGTCTGCACAAAAATGCCTTTTGCAAAGACCCAGAATGGCTGACAGACTTTCTTCAGGCAGCCACCTTTCCAGCAAATCACCTCCTTTGACGTAGGTTTTTTCTTCCATTTCTGAGTACATTCCAATGACATTTTAATTCCCAGAGATAAGTCCAGTAAGTCTCAGCCATAGGTGGTAAATCCTTGGGTTTTTTGCAATACAGTGGAGTCAAGATATGACACGTGGAGATATTAGAATTGGTTTAAGTGAACAAAGGCAGTACAGGGCTCAGTGCAACCTGCCAGATCTCTCCAGGAAGCTGGGCAACTGACCTGGCTGTGCTGTTTCTGGAAGCTGGGCTGTGCAGGGTAAGGACGCTCAAGTCTGTCAACTATGATTTCCTTCCTGACTGCAGAGAAAATGCAACCACTGTCAAACTGATCAAGACTTCTCCTTCTGAAGACATCTAATCTGTAAAAAGGTTTCTGTGCTTGAAAGTGGCTTAATTTTTTGTGCTGTCCCAGAAAAATATCTCATAAAAGATACTACATTTATCTACAGTTTGTCTTGTTTGTTACTGAAAAACTCAGTCACAGAAAATTGCAGCTTTATACTTTGGCAGAGATTGCCTATGTGAAAAGGTAGTGCTTCAGGCAGTGTTTTGAGGGTTCGTTATAATAAAAGGGGGACATAACCACTAGCAGATTGAAGTCAGCAGTACACCAGGAAAGATAACAAAAGAAAAAGCTGTGAATTCCAATATGAGAAGAATCCCAACAAATTGGGTCACTTGTTTGTGAAGTTTTGCCTGATTTTTTTTTCAACAATCTTTTTTCATAAATGAGATTCTATGTATTAGCATCCTTTTGTTGTAGTGTTGCACCATGCACTGTGGAGTTTTGGTCCCAAAGAAATGTGCTGATGCTGTCTGATAATGTGCTGCTCAAAAATTTAAGAGTTAAACAAAAAGGGGCTTATTGCCACTGAAGCAGTTGGGTTATCACTGTAATTCCAGAGGATTTTGTGTGACAAAGAGAGTAGTCATCTTACATCATGGAGAGTACATAATTTGTGGAGTGAGTGGGGAAAAAAAGTATATGTATATATGCATATAAAGACTTCAATATTATTTATATGTTGTGTTTTTAGCTTCCCCACTTATATGTAATGCAACTATCCCAAGCTAATACTGATAAAGTACCACAGCTGTTTCTGGGACATTCCTCAATTGTGGAACACCCTTTCTGAACTGACTTGCAAAGCTCCCTCCCTGCATTCAAATTCCTGAAAAGAGCCCCCTCTTTTCTGTGATCTGTGAGACACAAAGCTATTCAGTAAAGTGAAAGGGAAAGCAGATGATGGGCCATATACCTAATTGTTAAGAGCAAGTCAAAAGAGTGTTCTGCACACAGTTATATGTGTTTGCTAAGTCAGGAGCTGAGTTAATTTAAAGAGTATCTGCTGAAGTGCACTGCATTTGAATCAGACAACTTCAAATTGATATTACTTTAAGAAATGCCATTTTGTGTCTGTAGTTTCTTAAAAGGATGTGACAGACCATTGACTGAAACACTTTTAATCTGTTCTCCACTTCATCCCTTCTCATTTCTTTCTTATTTTATTTTTTTTGTAAGAACTGTGTCTGTCTGTATGCTTGTGTGGTTTCTAGTAAGTTGTAGTTGCTAATAGAAACAAATAATGCAAACAAATTCATATACCAGATGGGAAATGAATCTGTTCTGCACACCCCATGATATTACCGAGAAACTATTCCAGACATGTCTAAGAGAGTTTTTAACTGTTCGATAAGACAGTGATTTGGTTTTGTATCTCCAGCAAAAAAGGCCAGACTTCTTAGTTACCATCAGTCCAATGAGAACTTGTAAGGTGACCTAAAAGTAGCTTCTCTGGGCATGTAGAAACCGGTATTTTGGAACTGGTTTAAGCTTGTGCTGTTCATCCCTCTGGGATAAGGAGAGTTCCTGTTCAAACAATGTTAAATTCTCATATTCTGGCCTGGAGGGATGCTGTCACAGGTGCAGGAGTGACTCTTGCCTATTTGTGGCCTGAGCTGTAATTTCAGAGGCAAATTGCACAATTGAGAAAAAAAAAAGGAAACTTGCCTGAGACAGGTTGATTTATTTCATAAAAGGATACTGAAGTAGCTCATTAATGTGGAATGTTAAAAGCACTCCCAGAGGAGAATTAATAGCCAGGGTACTGTCAATATTGTGAAATAAAGAATGTATATTCAATCAATTCAAGTAAGAGAAACAGAAACTCCACCATGTTCTACTTCCTGTGTGCAAGATCCATTGTCATCCTCCAAATGCTCATTAAAAGGCATATTCCCATTTGTGTACAGAGTGGCTGTAGCGGAGCAATATCTGTTAAAGTGTCATGTAACTGGCCCAGAAGCCATCTGTAGAAAATACTGTGACCTTTGTCATAACTAAAATACAGGGCTGTGACAGGAAGAAGTTTGGGATGAGAGAAGAGAGAGACCAGAAAAACAAAAGACAACCAAAAAAAGCCAAGCCATAACAATGCAGTGGAGAAGGGCTTATTGAGACATCTGTTGATGACAGGAATCATTGCACAACTTCAGTGTTCATTCGTAACTTGATTAAGACTAGGTCATTCTGGCTGAAGTTTTCTACACTGTCTTTCCTGAGGTGATTGCTTTTTAAAAGAAACATGATAATCCCATGTGGTTGTGATACACCTGTCTCATGTTCTAGTTAAACTTTATAATCACCGAAAAACTAGTGCAGTTGGAGATAAGCTGGGCTTGCCATCTCCATTTCGTAAAAGCAGACTCATGAATGGGTTTTGTTAGAAGGGACCTTAAAGATCATCCAGTTCCAACCCCCCTGCCGTGGGCAGGGACCTTTTCCACTAGACCAGGTTGCTCAGAGCCTCATCCAACCTGGCCTTGAACACTCCAGGGATGGGGCAGCCGCAGCTTCTCTGGGCAACCTGTGCCAGTGCCTCACCACCCTCACAATGAAGAATTTCTTCCTAATATCTAATTTAAATCTACCCTCTTTCACTTTAAAGCCATTCCCCCTTGTCCTATCACTAACTGCCCTAGTAAAAAGTCCCTCTCCAGTTTCCTTGCAGGCCCCGTGTACGTATTCAAAGGCTGTTGTAAGGTCTCACCTGAGCCTTCTCTTCATTTCTTCCATGATGGCTGGGTCTTTTCTAAGTTTCTCATTTAGCCTGTTACTTGACCCTCTGTCTGAAGTGGAACCATGCATACATTCAAAGCCCTGTCAGGATGACAGAGCTCACATCTTCCCTATGTATTGAAAAGGTAGTGAAGTCTTATTACTTCAATTGAAAGGTCATGATTGAATCTGAGAGGATGCCAGTGTATCAGGAGTTACAGTTGATAGAGTGTCTGTTAAGTGGTGTAGGTTGTTTTCTTTTAGAGCCAGATGGAGTTCATACTGGTATGAATTTTAGTGGTATGGTAGGATCTTGTGTCTATATTAATCCTGTAACAACAAAGGCTGAGCTCTGGACTGAGGCCTTTGGAAATGTTGAGATATAAGTAGTCAAAGTCATATTCCCACCCTGAAATATTTGGTTGCTGAAGAGAAGACTGTACCTGCCTAGTGTAGTATCTTTGATTAAGTGCAATGACAGCCTCCTGGAAACTACAATCAGATGTCTTTCTTTGGCTGATTTTTTCCAAGAGCTGTAGATACTTGTTGCATGCATAAGTCTGTCACGACCATGATTCCCATGTTATATGGGCAGCATGAGGACTGCAGCTATCATTAGATAGTTTGAAGATTATTTTTTTTTTTTAATTTCATTTCATTTCATTAGAATTTGTCTGCTTGACCAGTCCAAAATGTTTCAGGGCACCATGTTGATTTCATGAATAGCCTGCTAGAAAACCATCAGATTGCTGACACTCAGTCCTGCCTGTCAATATCTGGGTGCCAGTAGCTTAAAGTTACTGTAAAAGGGGGCTGCCCTTGGCCATGATATCTCCTGGTAGACCCTGTGCCCTGTCAGCAGAACATCTAGGAACCTGAAAGCCATCCAGGCTCTGAACTCCCCTTGAAAGTACAGCAATGCACAAACAGATACAATATTCTGAAACATCAAGACCATCCTAATTTTCATAGCTCTCCTTCCATAATAATCAAACCCTATGTACAGCTCAGTGCCTTTTGGTACCCATTTCTCCTATTTAGAGAAGTTAAACAGATGGAAACCTTCAAGTGCCTTGTCACAAAACAAACTTGACATTTATTTGATTAGCTCTATTCTGTTCAAAAAATTTGATCTTTACGTTTTGCCTGATGAGAACCGTACAGACTGTTCCAGACAAGGTATCTCTGGAGCTGTGTACAGTTAGCATTCCTGCTGGAAATGCCTTCAGAGTAAATGAATTGGCAGCTTGCATGGCCAAAATGTGTGGCTGACCTTTGTGCCGTCGTTGTTTAAGCTCAGCTGGTAACAGTGCCACGCAGCTGCTCACTCATTTCCCCCCTTTGTACTCCCTGCTCCTGGAGGGATGAGGAGGAGAATCAAAAGAATGTAACTCCCATGGGCTGAGATAAGAGCAGTGCAGTAACTAAGGTATAACACAAACCACTGCTGCTACCACCAATAATAATAATGATTATTATGAATAATGAGTTTGTGTTTGGTTTTTTTTTTTTTTTTTTTGTTTGGTTGTTTGTTTGGTTTTCTTTGAGTGAAGTATTTAAAATGAGAACTTATTCCTTGTTTAATTTTGAAAAGAAAATGGAAGTAAGAGTTCCAAGTTAATAAACCAGATACAAACATGCAGCTCTTGCAGCTGTATTCCATTCTACTCAACAGGTATAATGTGTGTTTTTAAAAGGCTGGCACATTCATTAGAGCAAACATAAGAATGTTTGCTGTATTTCTGTAAGCCTGGCAGCTCCCTCCCTCTTATCAGCTCTTTACGCTGTTCACTCTATCACTCAATCCCCTGGCCTGCATACTAAATTGCAGCTGCCCCTGGTAATCCACCTGCTCTGCAGCTCTGTCAGATTTTTCCAAAGGCTTTAGAGAAAATTCACAAGTGTCACAAGTGTTACTCCCACTGCTACTTCAGCTTCTCTTTTAATACTGTTACCTGCATCAGAAACACTCACGGTTTCACTTTCGCCTTTGAAGTATCTGTCTATTTTGCAGGGTTCTTTGCTTTGACCATGGTCTCTTCAAATCCTTTACCTGTTTGCTCCTTCCAGGCTCCTTCAGGCAAAGGGTGACTAGCTCTATCCCTCCATAACATCATGCTGATGGTGCTCATTTCCTTTTGGCCTTTCCTCTTTCTTTCCTCAGGTCTGATTTTCAATTCTCATTACCTTCTTTTGCCCTCTTTCCTCCTCTTTTCTGCACCAGCTCATCCTGTGCACAAAAGTTAGTGTTTAAGAAGAGCTGTGAAAGATTAACACCACCCATGCCTCTGTTTCAGCTCTGGAGGCAGGTTGCCTTCTTGTGGGTGCCTGCACTGGGTTGTTGTCAGTCCCTAGGTCCTGCAGTCCTCCTTCCAAACCAGTGTGCAGGCACAGGGTAAAGTGGAGGAGCTGCGCACTCACTCTCTTTATGCCAGCGATTAACCGTAACTTTACTTTCTGAACTTTGTTTTAGGGCCTGACAGCCTACTGCCTGACATTCCTGCTGCCTTTTGTGTTAATTTAAATAGTCTGCTAGGGGGAACGTTTTCTCTTAGGCATCCTGGAAGAGAGCGACAGTTTTTCTATGCTGTTTAAGAGCAGCCAGCATACAGTTGGGTAATGTTACACTTCTCAGAGGAGATCTGACAAACAGGAGTTGATTCAGTAGCTTGTGATTTCTGACTATCCTTCCTTTCCCTGAAAAGCATGCCAGAAGGGATACATCTTTCCACTCCACTAACTGGACTGTAGTGCACCACCAGTGATGAGCTAATGTCTGCTGAAATGGTAGTGGTGTAGCTCAAGGGCTAGGGAAGGAGGAGAGATCACCTGCTTGAATGTCAGCCAGGACCCCTGTCTTCTCTTGTGGCATCCACTGCTGCTATGGGGGATCCAGAAATGGGGAATATTGCTTGTGGGTTTGGTCAGTTATGCCTTTCATTTTCATACCATTTTCAGTAACTATGTCAAGTAGCAAGTTTAAGATAAGCTATTTTTCTGGAAATCAGTTAGTTGTTCCATTTTGTAACTTTTTTACTTTGTAACTTGTTGGTGGCTTCTAATCTTGCATATTCATAGACCTAGCAACCAATTGATTGCAATGTAGTAAAGCAACCTGTGTGCTAACTACGAGTACGGCATGTTTGCTTCTAGAAAGACTATGTGCATCAAACCACTTAATTTTATTATAAACACGTTTAATTTAAGAGAGTTCTTGTAATTAGATTATCTTTTCTTCTTTAAGCCCTTTATTTCCACCTCCTTTGATAGGAGACATCTCACTTTGAAATTCTCTGTAGTCCCCCTACTGCAACTGAAGAGCAGAACATTAACCATCTGTCAGCATATCTTAGTCTTTGGGAATAATTCAATAGTTATCTTCAAGCACAGTTGGTGATGTTACGCGTTTGATGAAACACTTATGGGTGAAAGTACTTTAGGGAAATAGACCTTTCAGAGCTCATTGTTGAATTGCAGGCAGGTTTTTTGTGGTTTTTATTACCTCTGAAATAATTGCGCTCCGCTTTTTTCTTGCAGTATCTTCTAGAAATGAAAAGCTTAATTCTGCCCCCTGAACATATTCTGAAGAGAGGGGACAGTGAAGCAATAGCATATGCTTTCTTTCATCTTCAACACTGGAAAAGAGTGGAGGGGGCATTGAATCTATTACACTGTACATGGGAAGGCAGTAAGTAATCCTCTTTCTTACAAAGGAGCTAATGAAATATTTTTATTGAATGTCATGAGAAAATATTAGCTTTTTGTGTAGTATGTGGGAATTTTGGAGGTCAGTTATATCCTCACAGCATTGAAATATGGGCAATTCAAACTGAAAATAAAAACTTCATTTAATGCAGAGCAGGGTTGTGAAGTCTTTCATTGTGTTGTCTCTGTAATGCTGAGCAAGATTTCCCATCTTTATTGAGGCATTATTTTCTTACTCATGGATAAGGGGATAATAATTTTCCCTCCTTATTCCAGAGTTGTAGAGATTTGCTTGTCATTATTTGAATCAACAGTTTCAAATTGAAAGAGGATAGATTTAGATTGGATGTAAGGAAGAAATTTTTTTCAGTAAGGGTGGTGACACAGTGGAACAGGTTGCCCGGACAAGTTGTGGACACCCCATCCCTGGAAGTGTTCAAGGCCATGCTGTATGGGGCTTTGAGCAACCTGGTCTAGTCGTGTTCTTGCCTATGGCAGGGGAGTAGTACTGAATGATCTTTAAAGGTCTCTCCAGCCCAAATGATTCTGTGATTCTGTGAATGGTTTGATATTGGGAAATTATAAAAGTGCCTTATAGGTAGACAAACATTAATGTGCAGTATAAGACAATACAGTATTTTATAAATATAAACTATATTATATATATTTTATAAATCTAGTTTAAAATATAGTTTTAAACATATAGCCACATCCAACTGAGCTCTGAGTGTCTCTAGGGATGGAGATGCCACAGCGTATTAGCAGCCTGTTCCAACACATCACCACTCTCATTCTGAAAGTACTTTTCTTATGTATAGATGAAATTCCATGTTTCAACTTGTGTGTATTGTCTCTTGTCTTTCTGTTGAGCCATTCTGCAAGGACTCTTGACTCTGCCTTCCAT
>JAOEHY010037649.1:1539-15381 GCA_025447955.1 Psilopsiagon aurifrons | reverse complement strand
AAACTGCTTGACCAGGCAGTTTAAAAAGAACTTCAAGATTGTCTTAAATGCTAGCAGGGATAGGAAAATATAAAAGTAGGGTCAAAAAAAACCACCGTAATTTGATGTGAACAATGCGCATAACAAAATCATTATTCACAAAACTTGCAATAACAAGATGGAGACAGGAAAAATAAAGACTATTCTATACTATACTAAATCATGCAACCTATACTAAGTCTGCAGTTATTTCCTGAAACAATTCCACTCGGCTGATCAAAGCAACACTGGAAATTAATTCTAAAATAACCTCAGTTGTAACCTATCATGCTAACTTGATAATAGGCACCGTGACGGTATAACAAAGAACAAGGCTTCCTTCTGTGAGTAAAAATATATATATGTAATAAAAAATATGAATGTGATATAAAAATACAATTCTTATTCTTCCATCCCCTGTTCAACCTGAAAATTTGAACAGAACACTAACATTGCTTGTTTGTGTGAAGTCCCACACCCAGTTTACGAACGCATGAGCTTGCCTTCAACACAGGAAGAGGAAGATAAGCAGAAGAGGGCTAATCTTCCTTATGCACAGTCAATTTGGAGAAGTCCTCCAAAGGTCACCCCAAGTTTAAAACAGCTGAAACGTGTGGCTGTTTCAGCTAGATCTTTCCTAATTATATTTCTATGCTTTCTAATGATGTTTCCCCACCCTCAGCCTGTAAGAAAAAGATCACCATCACTACTATTCTCAGATAGTGCTTCGCAGTATTATTTCAGCACAGTCAGCAAACCCAAGAAAGGCTCCTCTACAGCAGCCTCAACAGCTTCCTCTATTTTCTTCCCTATTATCTGGGTATGTGCTAAGATGCCCACAAAAGTTTAAGTAATGTTAAGCCTCATAAACATTAAAGAGCTGACAATAAAGTCAAACATCAAAGATTCATTCCAGAGAAAGACCTGCTAGCAAAGTCTTCTTTAAAGACAGATCCATCTAGGATGCTTCTGATGGCTTCTAACTGATAACCATACTCCAAGAAAAGTGTTTTTCAAACCTAGGTACCAAATAAAACAGGACTTCATCGGCTGATTTTTTTAATGCTCTCACGAAGCTAAAGCCTAACCTCCTTAGCCTTTCCTATGTTCCAAATTCTCAGGGCCTGGTACCCCCATATTATATTGTTATAGACAACCTAAGCATGGCTGTTCGTGAGATCTATGTGTAAATGTTACTGACATTTACCTTTCATGCTATTCAGGTGCAAAACTACAGACAGGCTCAGCATGTCTTGGAGCAATGAACAGTACAATTATCTTCAGAAGATCTGTAACTTCAGAGATATTAACCTAAATACACTAGAGCAACTTTGAAGTTAATTATAAAGTGTCTGCTAAAAGATTACCTGTGTTGCTTCTGCAAGAGAATCTTGGGTCAATTTAGTAAGTTTTCTCAAGTACCTTCCATAAATCACAGCCAGGACAGCCAAGGGTGGCACAATGCTCAGAACAAATGCAGCCAGGCTAGGAGACACAAAAAACTAGAAGAAAAAGGTATGTGTCAGGGGCTAGCATTCAGATTAAAAACAACCACTGGAGCACTGAAGTGCAACTTCCCTTCCTGGAGTTCTCTAAAACTAGTAGGATTTTAATTTAGAGCTGCCATGCTTTCATTTATCATGTTTTATTTCTTCCAGGCAAAATAACCATTCCTCCACAGTACTTGGGATGTGTCCCACGGTTAGAACAAAGGATTATAAGCAAAGCGGTCTGGATTTCATTTCTAGCTTTCTCACTGGTTCTTTGTGTGGTCTAAGCCAAGTATCATAACCTGCCAATAAAGAGACCTACCAGGAAATCTCTTGGGGATGTTGAAAGACATAAACTATTATATAGCTCCTAAAATGCTTTCACAACTTTTAAATAGATGGTGTAATACAGAAAGTTTGAGTAGAGAAATATCATATACTACTTCTGGGTAACCGAGAAACAGACGGAGGTCACCCACTCTGCAACACCCATGAATGCTCATAACCTGGAATAATAGGTTTAATTTCCTGTCGCAAAACCTTATCACTCATAACAGTCATCATGAAAGCTCCTAAATGGGTTATTTTCATAAGATTCACTGAAATTAGATTTAATGTGGTTTCATTTCATCTTGTTTTCTGTGTTGAAAACAAAAAACTCTAGAAAAATTCAAAGATTACTTCCTTGACAGGCTTTATAATTATTTCATAAAGTCTTTCTGGGCAAGCTTTTACAGTCCACCTTTTAACACAGTATCATGGCAGCATTTTTGAGCCGAATACCTTATATTCTATTTAATCTATGGTAAGATAAAACTTTATACTCTCTTTGCTTGGATAACTACAGAGAGGCATTATTCTTATCAGTGACAAAGCTTTAAAGATTCACAGTGGAAACTCTTAACAGTTTCTAAAAACATCAATATTGGAAGCTTATTTTTATGAAGAGAGTTTTTTTGCTATCTGTTTTTAACTCCAGATAGACAGCAGGAACTACTACACCCTCACTTAAGATAATTTCCATCAATGCATCTTTTCTCAGATAAGCATAGCAAAATTAATACCACAGAAAAAAAACATGCTGGGAAATCAGATTTGTATGTAAACTAACTGACCTCCAAGGAGTATTAACAGATGCACTGCACTGAAGACTTCATTAACACACTTCATACCTAAGTATATTCTTTACTGAAGGACTAAAGCAGAAAGACTAACACTTGTAAAATTCCTCAACAGTAATTTGATATCCAGTGCTGCCTTTGCTCACCGGGTCTTTAACCAGAATCGAACAACTTCAATGACTTTTACATCAGACCCTTCACACCCTCTTTTACCTACAACCACAGAAACTTTATCATTTATTTTCATATCAGAGGATCATAGAATGGTTTGTGTTGGAAGAGACCCTAAAGATCATCTAGTTCCTGCCACGGGCAGGGACACCTTCCACCAGACCAGGTGCTCAGTAAGAATAGTTAAGCTATTTGTCTACCATACTTTCCTTGATAAATTTGGGCAGCAAACATTGTTAATTTGAAACCTTCATTACCCATATTTTGGCTTGTGAGTAAACATGAAGTGGCTACAGGCACATCATTTGTTGCAAAGCAGTACATAAAAGTTACAGCAGATAACCAGTGAAATACACTTGTATCAAAGATCACACAACACTTTCTGGGCTGAAACACATTCACACATTGCTTAATATGACTGAAACAAACTAGAAACTAAAAGAAGTGACAAGCAGGGAAGAGACCACCATACCATCATTCCAACCCCCACAGATACTTGCGCTCCTGCCCTGAGCCCATCTGAAAGGTTTTCAGTCACTGAACGGCCCAAGAGGGCTGCATCTGAAGATAAGCGGTTTATCAGCTCTCCCGTTCTGGTCTTGTCAAAGAAAGCAATTTCTTGCTCCAGAATAGAGGAGAACATGTTTGCTCTCAAACGTTTCACAATTCTTTGTCCTGTTGGAAAAAGAAGCCAGTCAAGCATGGCACACAAGGATCATGATGCACATAGATACCAACAACATAAAAATCACAGGATTATGCAGCACTGAACAAGTCACATTACAGATTTTTAATATACCAGAAGAGAGTGAGCTTTGAGATGACTTGTAACAGTAAGTAAAAATGAACAATTACCCCAGCATCCTTATCTTTGCACTATTAGTTTACCTTTGATCTGCTAAAAAGCTACCGATTCCAAGAGGATCTCTCAGCCAGTGCCAAGATCTTATTTCAGATTATCCTGACTCTGTGAAAAAAAGACGATTCTCAGTAGCGCTTTTTGCTTCTACTTTTACCTGCAGTTTGCATGAGGTAGACACGAATAGCATTAGCAGCAGCACCACATAAAAAGATCCCACTCAGCAAGGCACACAGGCTGGTCAGGCTGTCCGTGAAATCTTCGCTGGGATTTGTATAAATAATATCAATAACTTTCCCCAGAAAGAAAGGGGCTGACATGGTAATGACACTGGAAACTGTCAGAAAGCCAACGGCAGCTGCAAATCAACAAGGAAAAGGAAAGGAAAATTATTCTGAATTTGCAAGATCATTAATAGTACATACGAAATAATCCTTTGCTTGAAATTTCTATTAAGCTTGAGAGTGCCACTTTAAATAATCAGCCTTCTTTTAGGCCCACTTCTGAATGGGTTATTTTAAGTCACTGTATAAATTAAATCAGGCAAGGCTCATCTTAGGATCCTGAAAGCCTCTGTATACAGTCAAAGTCCTGCAATTACTTCTCTTGTCTACCCCTCCACACCACCACCCAACAAGGTTAACTTTTCAGAGATGTCATCCTTAGAGACCACTAGCAGTTACCACCTTTTCCACATATCCCACACAGTCCTTCAGCTCCTGATTGCTTTCGTTTTATTATGCATGCTTGTTACTGTATTAAAGCCTCCAACTGCCTATTTCTGATATAGCAATGGACTGAAGTTCTGATCTGAGAACTAAAACATGCAATTTATTGGGGGAGAGGAAAACAACAAAAAAGCACTACGTTTACTCTTGACTGGCAAAATTTATATACATTTGGTTTATTTTACTCTTTACTGTTGTTGGTCTAAAAGAAAAATAGTGTCAGTTTGAATTATAAGCACATGCACTGTTGAGCAGAGCTCCTGAATTCCAGTTGCAAAGTCACCCATGGAGCAGCCTTTGTAACTGTCTGAAGATGTATCACAGAGTATGAAAACCACACTAGACCAAGACTTAGCCTTTTGAACTTTAATCTGCAAAGCAATTTCTTGAGCCAAGAGCACAGCTTGACTCTGAAAAGGCAAGCCCAGGTTGGAAGGCTGAGAACTAGGAAAAAACCCATCTTAATTGAAAACTGAAAAAACTTTATATGAAAACCACTAAACCACAACAAACAATGCTATTTATACAGCATGATTTTCCAACAGCCAGCCCCACACCTAAAGCAATCGTTCACAGGATTGCTACAAAATACAAGTAGGTAATGCCTTTAAAGGCAAAAAGACGCTGCACTGAAAATCCTGAAGTTGCCCATGTGTTTCATTCTACTGAGCTTGTATCACTTCTATGAGGAAGACAGCAGAGCCTTCCAGCAGTGCATTACTGTAAGCAATATTTCTAACATCTGTCACGAAAGGTTTGATGCCTCTTACCACCTCCACAAACACATGGAAAGCTTTGTTTCCATTTTTACTTAAGTATAAACACAGCTGTGTATTTATGATTAAGAATTCAGGGTACCAAACATGCATACCCACCACCACCTGAAACAAACACTTCTCTGCATCTTCACTGCAGTGCCCCACAGCAGTGCTGGGAGAGCTGCACACAATGCCCAAACAAGCTCTAATCTTCCTTTTGCCTTCGATCTGCAGCCTATGGGTCCTATTCAAGACTTGTTTGCAATCTTTCCATTGTGTTACACTAAGGCCAGCAAGCACATAAAAGATAAAGGACTAGGATCTTTAACTTGAACCTACAGAAACTGTAAGAAGCCATAGTAGTAAGGGAAAGACTTCCTGCTGCAAACATCCATGGTCCATGCCATAGCCACATCTCATAATCATATTACTTACTAGATAAAACTTCATAAGAGTGACCCTGTTAACAACCTGGCTGCACTAGTGTATTCAAGCTATGAAGCAGTAGGAAAAGCCCAACAAAAGGCAGATCATCTCCCGTGAAGAAAATCTGGTCTATAAGGCAGCTGGACATGGTCAAAAGCATTGCTTGTAAGCACAGTGCTGCATGGCAGCTCGGTCTCCACTAGTCCAATTCATCCATAACAATTTCTGTTATGGATGGAAATGGACATATGAGCTGCACCTATAAACATCCACTGAAGAAAGAGGCCTGTATGGCTAAAAATCCCATATGGCTCTCTCCAGTGGTACAGCCTTCTTGGCTTGGATTTATCTTCAGCTGTTCTTCAAACAAGCATAGGTTTCATTGTAATTACTTCCAACAGCCTCAATTAAAGTCAAACACTAGTACACAAAACAAACTGAAGATTATTGAGCTAGTTCAACATTAGACAGTGTCAATAATGTATTGGACCAATGCAGTCCTGAAGATGAAATTTATGTAATCCAGATGTCACTTGTAATTTTGCCCTTAAGCAATATACATGTCTTTACTAATTTAATCCCAAGTCACATCCAAAATAAGGTTCCCTAATTGAAACTCTCACTTTGATTATACCAGCAGAACAAGTAGAAAATAGCACAGATGCCACAGTGTTGCTCTTTTTTTAATTATCGACTAATTGAAGAAATAGGAACCAGCAAACACTCATCCTATCTCCTCACTCAAAGAAGAGCTGTCATTACGATAACTGGCTAAAGGGAGGAGCACAAGGTGTTCAGCAACCAGATATGAAGACACTTCTGGGACACTGAAGGTTGTTACTGACAGAACAAAAGGTCACAGTAAACTTTACAGTATTAGTTTCACATAGCTTACTCTGTTAACTAGAGAATTACGTTAAACAAGAGTGTATTTTAGAAGCTTTATTTTTTAGACTCAATCATTTTGTAGGCTGTGAGATGAAAATAAAGAAAATGTGAGGCAGATCAGTGGAATCAATAAAACCAGGGCTACGTCAAAATGGCAACAGAAGCAAAGACAAGGCAAGCTGTCTCCAGCTGCAGCTGAGCAGTCCTCAGAAATCCAGATCATCACACAAAGCGATGTCATTGTCACTATGAAGATCAGCATGTTCTCTGTTAAGGCTAATGTGGGCTTGCTTCTTGACAGCAGATATGCAACTTCATTCCACAGTAGATGTATTTTGAGGACAAGGAACTGGTCACCAGCTGGTAAACCAGGATGTTTACGAGCAGTAACTAGGCAGAGCTATCAGAAACCTTCCAGCAGAACATGGACTAAGTGACTCCAACGAGTCATAAACCAATTTTCTACATGCAAGAACACTGCCAAGGGAGTGAAAGTTTCTACTTTTGCTGGTTCTTACCAGAGCATCCTTCTCACACAGTACAGTATGTGGAAACATACAAAGCCAAAAAATACTTGCAAGGCTGTAGAAGAAAGGGCTTTTTAAACACAAATGAAGAAATATTTAACCTCAGTTATTATTTCCTGGAAGGAAGATGCACTGATACATTTTACATTTATTGGTTAGGCAAATTCTGTTTCCAGTTGGTGAACCCTGGCCCATAAGGAATTTGTTTGCATTAATATAGGGATGTCGAAGGACTGGAATCAACCCTGTGAAGTCAGTTCTGCAAATAGTTATTTCAAGACAGAATATTCTTCCAGAGTACTTTGTAAGCACTTAAGGATGTTCTGTACAGTTTTAGGTTAGGTATGAGTGGTGTGGTTTTCTTTCTGTGTTAAAGTAAATCTTTACATGATATTTGGGCTGCACCTATTTTTATGCAAGAAGAACCTTCTGGAATCATCCTCCTTACATTATCAAGAAGAACTGTAGTACTGTGCTGAGAGAAAAATACGGTTCGTGGACAATAGCATGGCTGTATACCACCCTCCTGATGCATTTTGGAAAGCTGCTAGCTTGCTTTTTGAGTGGAGTTGTCTTTATTTGCAGGTATTGTCATTATACTGAATCTTGCAGTTTACTATTTCCAGTGATGACCACAGTTTTTAGAAAATGTTTATAGGAATATTCCATAGACAGAATGATGTGGTTATTGATTTGTAGTGCTTTTTATTTTGTTTCATTGGGGATTTTTTAAGCAGAAAAAGAGCAGTTCAGGTTTTCACACTGTAAAGAATGTTTTCTTTGGTACAACAATAATACAGTTACACAACTTACTGAAAATATCTTCAAGACAGCTCATGGCATACTATGGGTCATCTGACTGACCAGGATTATACAACAGTTTGGAGAAATTAGCAGTTGCAGAAAACTGCTTCAAGACAACAACCAAAAGAGACAATAACTTTGAGATAATATCTCAAGAACAAGACCAGTGTCCAGGGGTTGGAGGGCGGAGAGATACCATCACAGGAATAAGCCCCAGAAAAACAGGTGGTGGCATCCTTTATGCTCAGAACCTTCATATGATGCAACTTATGGAAGAAGTCTATCAGCTTGAAGAAAGGCTGCTCTTGGAGTCAAAAGGTGTTCATGATTGACAGAAGTCACTCTTGGTAGCTACCTCAGTAAGGTTTCTATGATCAAACAGGACAGATCTGCCAGGATTTCTTCTGCTATGGAGCAATCAAGGTATCAAGGAGCCTTCCTAGAGTAGGCTATAGAAGGATTCTCAAAACAGGTTTCAGAAAAGATCTTTAACAACAGAAGTGTCCTTTCAGGCAGAGCAGCACACAGTGACTAGAAGAAGCCCCAAAAAAGCAAGAGCAAATAAGTCTACTGCTTTGCACAGGAGAGCTGGAGGAAGAGGCAGCATGGCACACAGCCTGATGGAAGCCCTGTGCAGAGCTGTGCAAAACCTCCACTTGAAAGCAAAGATGGAGGCTTGACTCTGACTGCAAGCAAGTATCTTCACCTTCTCTTCAGAAAGGATGTTTTCAACAGCTTCCTGGGGCTACTGTTTCAGGACAATGTACCAGTCTGTAGTTCAGACAGAGTGGAAGCATGGAGCTCACTCAGGAAAAATAGGAAAACACGACTAATTCCTGTATTTTAGCAACCCATGTTAAAACAGCATAAATCATTAACTGCACACTCGGAGAGTTCAGTTGAAGACACTTCAAAACTTTAATTTGTTTCAAAGACAACATATTTCAAAATTTCTACTGCATTTTCTCATGACACTGGTTTTCCTCAGCCATAAAAAGCCATCAAACTAAGTTTCTAATCACCAAACGCTGGAAAGTACTAACATAAGCCTTGGTTTGCAGGAGCCTGTACAGCCTCTTTTTTTATTTTTTTTACCATGCCTTTACAATTAAAGCCTTTAACTTATTTGTGTTTATCTTGTGCAGAAGACAGTCTCTATGTCAGACCAATCTAGCTACAATTCCCTCTATCTTCACAATTTACACAAATAGTGTAGCAAAAACAGTCCGCAGAGGAATTAAGTTGTAAGCACCTAGCTGATCACAGTGGTCAGCAGCTGCTGCTTCTGCAATGTCTTTTACCTAAGTCGCTCCATTAACAGTTCACCATCAAATCGAAGTGAGGAACTGCCACCAACTAGCCACAGAAAAGCAATGTTTTTGTGATACAGCTACAAGGCTGCTTGGACCTTTTGTGAGTTTCATACCAAACACTGACAAAATCAAAAGAAAAACCAGGGGGCGAGACAACAAAAAACCCCAGTGTAGCCTATTAGACACCTAGAAAAGGCATGCTGCACATGAGAAAACGATCACTAAAGACCCCTTTAGATACCACACAGATTTTAAAACCACAAGAATCGCCTTCAGAAAATTCAAGTCCAGTGTGGTTGTTGAGTTGCTTTCAGATGAGCAGAACCACTTTACAGTAACTAAATACAGTAACAAAACCCAGTGAACCACGTACCTGTACTTGAGAGGTCAACCCAAATTTTGGCCAAGGATTTCCCAGCTCCTGGGTCACTGCACAGAAACAGTAAGATTTACAACAATGGGGTTCAAGCCAGGTTCCAAAGAGCAGGGTACTCCAGTGACCTCTGGAGAGCCCCACCTCTGCTCCCTTTAACCTCCTTCCCATTGCGCACACTACAGAACTAATTTTATTCACTGTCATGGTTGGAATAGTACAAATGGGTATATGAAAACTGATTCTTCAGAGATGCAATTGTCTGCCTTTAAGTAATTTTTAAATGGAGGGGATAAAGCATATCCTTCACAGTGCATGGACTGCCTGCTGATGGTTAGACATACGCTACAAAGCTTGGGAGAACAAGTTTCAAAATGAGACTGTGTTACTACAAACTAAACATATACTATCTGTCCAATTTAATTTCCTAAAATAACTGAAGTTTTCAAAGATACTCCTACTCAAGTGTTTCACCTAAGAAACGTCAGCTTGTACAAGTATAAATAACTGAAAGCACGACTTTATAGTAGCAATACTCACAGCTGATTTTTTACATTTACATCAGTAGATGCAAAAAAAATCAAGTTGCTCACTACCCCAATCATCCCTAATTACCCAAATAGTTTCTGAACTACACTGCAAAGAATACACCTAAAAATCAGGTAGTCTGAGGTATAACTTATTGCCTTTAAGAGTTATTTTATAGGCATTTATTGCTTATTAGAAACTAAAAGATACACCTACAGCAATCCAGTATTTCTCATTCAGGGATGAGAAAATGCATGCCATGCTGTAAATTTAAAATACAGCAAAAGCAGATTATGAATAAGGCCGTACTCTTCTAATTTCATAGCAAATTTCAACCTACAGGAAAATAACTACTACTAATTATGACCCAAATGCTAATATAAAACTTCTGAAATAACATTTCTGGCGCATCTGTAGAGAAGACCTGTGTACATAACAACCTTACCCAGTGCACAGGGAGTGTTGCACAGGGAAAGGGCATACTTTGCTACTGGATTAAAAATTTCAGAATTCTTTGTGCTTCCTTTACAATTCAATAGAACTATTGTTTCCTTCGAGTGTGGTTTGGATAAAGCGCAAAAGACAGATTCTCACAGGGGAAAAAAGGAGGAGGCAGGAGGAAATAAAAGGGATCATTTTGAAAAGGCACTTTTTGTGGCCTCACACACAGAGCAGGATTTAATAACTTCAACAATAGCCCTGTCCTCTTCCCTGGGAATTGAATTTAATTGAAGACACAGGTTTACCTGACCTGACTGTACAGGTTCAGCCAGAGAACTCCTAAAATTACTTCCCTCCTCTGTAAAGCAGAATTCACAAACTCCAAATTTCACTATACAAAACTGTGGCTACTGAGAGAGCGAACTCCCATCATAGTATTTAGCCATCTTTTTACCACTTTAAATTGGAAAAACAAAATTTAACACACACGTCCCATTTAAAATGTATTTGGAGCTGTACACAGCTCTAGGAGTAACTGGGTATGAAACATCGAAACATGGAACATACTACACTGATCCTTGGGGTTTGGGTTTTCTTTTTTTGGACAGTGTGGTATCTGGTACATTTATTTTCGCTCCCAAGAGCTTCCAGAGGGTCAGAACCTCCTTACACAAGGAGAGCGCAGCAAGAGGTGCTGCGTGCCAGCACGCTGGAACTCGCAGCCAGAGCACACCACTTCATCCCAAGCCAGCAGATGGTGAAGAAAGCCTGCCTAAAACAAGATACGATTGTCTCTTGGTGCCAACCACAGCCGGAGCAGGTCACCTTCACCTCTGTACCTGCACCTCCCCAGCTGACACCATTTCCCCACCAGACCAAGTGGGTGAGCCTCATCTTGCTCAATGTCCTTATAAAACACTCTGCTCCCCAGGCCATCACTGCAATTCACCTTACGTGACTGTGGATTTTAATGCACAATTTCAATGAGAAGGATATCATGACCTACAGAATGTGGGATCACAGAAAATATTTCTATCATTTCACAGTGGTAATGCTATACAACTATGTTACCAACTACTGGGTATATAAAACACAGAGGACCTGGAAAAGCTCAGCTTTCTTGCAGAACAAAACAGCACCTGTAAGCCTCTTAAGACATCCCACAGCATTTGCTTACTGGTTATGTGGACTTGAAGAGGAAATTAAATGTTTTACCCTTGGTTCATTGTTACATACAGTGAAACCATTAACCCTCCTCTTTCTTTGAATGAATGGAAAACAGAGATACCCAGTTTTTAAAAGCTAGTTTCTCAATATAAAGATGCAATAGGAACAAAATGGAACATACTTTAACATGTTTTAGGGACAATGACCATATGTGATTTCCATACAACCAGCAAGAAGGTATTTCAGGCACACTTTTTATTCCTAGTATTCTGTAATGACCCCAAGTATTTTCCTTCCTAGCTTTTCCAATCTGCCTCTTAACTACAACTTAACAACACAAGTTTTCCTTAAGTAGCTTGTCAACAGTAAAGAAAAATTTTACATAAATTCACTCACTCCTCTCCTAGAACCGAGACTGGCAGAATGCTGAAAAGCAGTTACTACATTTGTGCATTTTTTCTGCCCTCATAATTTGGTTATCATCAAGCTGTTGTGTTGAGATTTTTTTTTTTAAACTTTATTTCAGGCCACTTTGTTATCTCAAAAGACAAAACTGCATGGAGCTGATTTTCAGTAACTGTGATAGTCCATTTACTTAGATAAAACCTTCACCAGGTCGCACAGATTAAGGATTTTTAGCCTTATTTTAAAACAAGTATACAGTACTGTGCCTGTGACAAGCAAATCGACAGCAAGTCCCAGTAAAGGGAACTAAATTAAGTTCTCAGTTAGATAGGAGCCTTTGGCATCTAAAGGCCATGCTTAAAATAATCAATTTGTTTCAATTTCAGTGGGGAAAAACAAAGAATGCCATAGTAAAATCAGCAAGTAACCTATCTGACCAGATACTCACTTCTTCACCAAAATATGAGCAGACTGAACATCAGTTACTAGCAAAGGGCTTCTGACTTTTTAGTCCATAAACCAATGAAGAAAACCAGTCCTGAGCAAGACTGAAGTCTTACCTTAAGACTAACTTGTTCCCTAGCCATCTAGCCCCATCCGCTGCCCTATGAGTTTTCCCCTGCTTTTACTCTGCACACCCAAGACAGTGGCGTTAACTGCATAAAACAGGTGGTCATGGCATAGAAATAATTCTTATTTCTTATAAAAATAATTAGGATCCAAAATATTTCCGCTACATCATGCCAACGTGTCAGAAAGCTCTGTAACCATCCTCTGTAAAGAAAACCTTGTACAAGGTGTTGAGTATTCCTCAAACCACCTCTTTGTGTAAGTCTACCTACCTCACTTCATTTCTTTCAAATACCATTTACCCACTGAATGGGAACTACCCAGGGTTCTGCAAAGGTCTCATGCTGCTGTGACAGCACACATGCTGCTCACCAGTATAGGTGGTTTTAAGAAAAATGAAACAGTGTAATAACGGTTTCTTACCAACAACTATTATTCTGTTATCCCCATGAGACCCAATATCCAGAAAAGTTCATTTCTACTCTTTCTAGACAATACCCCTCTTAAAGGCACACTTTCTACAACCACAGTGTTGCCTTTGCCATACACACTCTAAAATAAAACATATAGTTTTTAAAGCATCCTACAAAAGTTTTAGGTTAAGAAATTCTTGGGAGACAGAACTCCAATTCCTTTCTTTTTTTAAAAAAAGAAGCTCAGGATTCCCATTTTTATTTCACTCCGTATAGTCTCAGGCCCAAGTTTATTGCAGGCTGCCTGTGAAGCCAGCACTGAACACGCACAGATGCATTAATCAACAGTACTGGCAAAAGGGAGGAGTTCCGTAACTTCCCAAACTTTTGCCTTCCTTTCAAAACAACCACAAATTAATATATGGCAAGGGCGCAGGGAATGCATGTTTTCAGCTTCCTACACGTATCGAACGCTCGCTCAAAGGTTGCACGTTGTGCTCAGACGCTGCCCTATGTGCCGGTCCGGGAGGGAAGCACGATCTTCACTGCGACCGCGGCCGCTCCGGGCAATGCCCCGTGCAGGCGGGCGGCGGGGCAGAACCTCCCGCCCTGCAGCGCACGGGCCCGCCGACCGCGCCGGCTCCTGGGACACCCTGCGGGGGCCAGGGCTGCCCTGCGGTTCACCCCCCGCCCCTTCCGCGCTCGGACAAAGCCCCAGGCCGGCTCTCGGCGCGGCAGCCCCGGGCCGAGGCCGGTACCTGTCAGTCTCCAGCGCTCGGGGTGCGCCAGGGCCAGGAGCCTCCGAGCCTCAAACCGCGTCGAGGTGCCCGCGGCCCCCCGTG
>JAOEHY010037645.1:0-14770 GCA_025447955.1 Psilopsiagon aurifrons | reverse complement strand
TCTCAGGAGAGCAGAGTAGAGGGGCAGGATCACCTCCCTTGATCTGCTGGTCACACTCCTTTTGATGCAGCCCAGGATGCGGTTGGCTTTCTGGGCTGCAAGTGCACACTGCAGGCTCATATTTATTTTTCCATCGACCAACATCCCCAAGTCCTTCTCCTCAGGGCTGCTCTCAATCTCCTCTCTGCCCAACCTGTAGCTGTGCCTGGGATTGCTCTGACCCAGGTATAGGACCTTGGACTTGACATGGTTAAAATTCACCAGGTTGGCATCAGCCCATCTCACAAGCTTGTCAAGGTCCCTCTGGATGGCATTCCTTCCCTCCAGTGTATTGACTGGACCACCCAGCTGGGTGTCATCTGCAAACTTGCTGAGGGCATACCCAATCCCACTGTCCATGTCACCAACAAAGATGTTAAACAAGACATCAGCTGAAGCATCTCCCGCCTGGATGTTCGTGGGGAGACCCGGTCTGGGTAGCACCTGAAGGTGTGACTGGAGCTAATAAAAGGGAGCCTATGCGACTTCCTTTATCCTTCAAAGGTCAAAAATACTGTCAACAAAACAAAGAAAGCTGCAAGGTTCAGAAGAATAGCATCTGAATTGAAACTTCTTTTAATATTAACCACTTACAATATATAGAAGTAAATGTTTCATCACGTTTTGACTCTGAGCTTTTTTACTGTTGTTATAACTGAGATACTAAAGCTAAGGTTTCCTGGTAGCTAACGTCAGCAGTAGTCATGGTAGCAGTGCACTTCCATTCAGGAAGTGAGCCCAGGTCAGAGTTCAAGATCCTGAACAGTTCAGAGCAGAGATGCTTGAATTATGAATGCTTCATTATCAAGTAATCACAACCAATGAATATATATTCAACTGTACCTAAACCCTTAATTTATTTCTGAAATGACAATTCCAAGGTTATACGTATATATATATATTATATATATCTAGTTACTAATATCTGCATTAGCTTCTAGATAACTCCTGATACTGCAAAAATGAGATCACTTTTTTGCATGCTTCAGTTTCATCAGCATTACAGTCTTCAAATTTTCAACCTTTATATGCAGGCTTATGACATTATACTGGAATATATATAAAGTAAATGCAGTGTGCAAAACATCTGAAGTAACTCATTCTCTCTGATTAACACTAATAAGGATTCATCTCTCTCTAGTCTCAGGCATTGCTCTTCATAAAGATGTGGACCAACTAAGCAGAATCCTTAGGAGAGAATGAAGAAGTCAGGAAATCATGATACATAAAGGTTGAAGGATCATTTAAATTAAAGTGTACTGAAGAGGCATGCAGCACTGTTGAAATATATAGAAGGCTGCTGAAAGGAGAAATAAAGTAACTGACTGTGCCAGTGTTGGATAATCCCAGAAATAATTGGTTTGAATTATAAGGAACATTTAGATTAAATAAAGTTTTTCTGATGTTAAATGTAGTGTAGCACTGGACTATGACAACCTGGGGAAGATGTTGAGATTCTGGCACAGAAGGTCCTTGGGAACTGCTTAGACAAACATCTGACAAGAATGATCAAGACCCAGTCACCCTTGCTATGGAGCAAGAGAATGCTTGCTCTCTTGAACAAGAGAACACTGCGGTTCTCTTGGAGTCCTTGCTGATACTGTGCTATGACATCCATACAGATTAAAGTGTTCCTCTGCACAACAAGTCTGGGAAGAAACTCAGCCTTAGCTGCCACATTTAAACTCAGCTGTGATTATTATATGTAATTTATGGGTTACTGGCTCTGCTCAAAGACATAGCTTGAAAACAAATGTGCAGCTTTTCTGTATGGATCAAGTTGCGTGAACATGATCAATAGGAAAGAAGCGTAGCATTTCATCTGCTAATCTATTTTGTGTTTTAGAGTTCGTGATTCATATCAGCTCATTTTTGACATCTAAAAGTTAGATATCTGGCATAAAGCTCCTTCTTTAAGATGCAAGACATCTCTTCAGGCAAATTCACCTACTCTTACTGCCTGTTGTGATTTAAGCTGTAAAACACACAGTTTGCTCACTCACTCTCCCCTTTTTCTTCCCCCCCACCCCTAGGTGGAGGGAATGGGGAGAACAATTGAAAGAATGCAAAGAGAACAGTTAAGTAACCAAGGTATAACACAAACCACTGCTGCTACCACCAATAATAATACCCAGGGAAACACAAGGGAAGAGGATACAACTGCTCACCACCCAATGACCAAGCCATGAACCAAACTCTTCTGGGTTCCTGCCCCCAGTTTTTTCCATCCTGGGCATGATGTTCTATGGTGTGGAATACCTCTTTGGTCAGCTTGGGTCAGGTGTCCTGTCCCTGCTTCCTCCTGGCTTCCCCTCCTCCCTGGCAGAGCATGAGACTCAGAAAGTCCTTGATCAAACCAAACGTTCTAAGCCATAACTATAAACATCGGTGTTATCAGCACTGTTCCCGCGGTGAAAGTCAGAAATATTGCTTCACCTGCTACTAAAAAGGAGAAAAAATGGCTGCTACTGCTGAACCCAGGACACTGCCTAAATTAAATGTGGTTTATTTACTATGTGGGCGTCTCAGCACAGGAAGCCTCAACAACTAGGCAACTATTTCTGTGGATTGCCAAGATAAGCCTTGAAGTAACTGAATTTTGAAAGGGACAACCCTAGTCTGGAAATGGCAATCTGCATTTCAGTTCTTTTTTGCAGTACTGATTAAATGGCACCAGTATAAATGCTCAAATAGATTTTAGAGGTCATGCTGAGAAGGTACTGCTTCTTCTATATATATAGGTATATTTACAGTATTCTGCAATATGACAAGGACTGTTTGAAGTGAGTTATGATGTGATGAGCCAGTACACTCAAATCAGCCAGACTGATGAAACAGGGGCTTTGAGAAGGCAGACATGCAAACAAGTTTCTCCCCAAGACCAATATTCAAATCCTTCTTCTGCTGTGGGGCTGGATTAGAAAGCCCAATCTTCCTGCAATGCCACTCCATTGCCTGCTGCAGTACATAATACTTCAGTGTGCCTTCTACTAAAGCACAAACATCTGATTTCAGCAAAGTTTACAAAGTTCGTTTAAATTGCTGCCAGTATTTCATAAAAACATTCTTTAATCCAACTATTTGTTTAAAAATACACCCAAAACCTTCATATGGTAGCCCTTATGAATTAACTGGGATATTTTGAACTCAATTCCAGTAAGGTGTTTCCTAATTAATCTGTATGAATAAGGAAGACATATCCTTGTATTTGTTAGACTTTTATTACAGAGCTGTAATATTTTTAGCATTACTTTATTAGCAACCTTACTTTGAAACAGAATACATAACTTTTAAAATTAAATTGGTACAAGATATGTTTTGTGGTGTCGTCATTATGTAAATCAAATTTCATTTTGTGAGAATGAACACACACACACGCACAAATAATTCTTTCTTCAGTTATAAATGATATTACATGCAATATGCAATTAACATAATTGCTCTCCCTAGTTACTGGATAAATAAAATGAATTTCTTAGTTTTTCATACAGCTTTGGAAAGTTATCTTAAATGTTGTTAAATAAAATTTAGGATTGGCTTGGATGCCCTAATATCCTTCATGACATAAGCTATAACACAACACAGCAGGAAGCTGCAGCTGATAGGCAAAAATTTACTGAGTGCCTGATGTATTAATTAACAACATTTTAAGTGTGCCCCTGTTATTAAATACAATGTTAAATGAAGGTCCTGCCCAACATAAAGTTAGCATGGAGGAAAACAGGTAATTTTACTGTGTCAAAAGGGTCAGTGGGAACAATTTGTTTGTTCTCAACTCAGATGGCGTTCCAGTAATGTATATATCTCTGAATAAAGTATTTGTTTTCTGCATAGAGGCTGAAGATATTCAAAACCTGACTGGACGAGAGCTGAGCAACCTGCTCTTTTTAAACCTGCTTTGATCTGGAGGGGCAGCCGTCTCCAGAGGTGCTTTCCTATCCAAGGCTTGCTGTGGTTCTGCCATTCTGTGAATGGGCACATGAACCAAGGAAACACAGAAAGTGACTTCAATGTAGTAACGTGTGTAAACCTTTCATTTTCCTGGAAAGTTCTGTTTCGTTTGGAACAAGTTCATTAGTTTGGTTAAGCACTCAGCAGTATCACCCCAAATCATATGTTTGCAGATAGACTAGCTGTTCCAGACAGGACTAAATCACAAATTGAAAACCCCAACAGATCAGAGACAATGCTGCATAACTCAGTAAAAGGAACACATATAACTGAGCAAAATGAAAGTAGCATTCTTTTCCAGTTTTACTATCTGAAAACCTGGCATTTATTATAGCCCAGCCCTTCAAGCTACCTTTAGAGGATGATATCTTTACCAATTTAAAAAGGACCTTAGGACACTGATGATTTACTTAAAATGGGCACTTAACTTTTAGATACCAAAGATTATGGAAAAGGAACCTCATAATAAAAAAAAAGAGTGAGACGTTGAGTGAACAATAATTTTAAGCAAATGCTATGATTGTGGTGTTAGTTGCAGAGAAGTTGATAAAACATATATCTTAAAATATATTTTATATTATTACTATAATAGCAATTTTACTATCTAATATCATATATATAATGATTATGTAATTATACTTATAGTTATCATAATATTATATATAATAATATTTTACATTAAGATATATTTTCATGTGTTCAAATTCGCGCAGATTTATCATGTCTTTATATATACTTTTTAAATTTGAATAATACTTGTTCACCAGGCATTTTTTTAAATGCCTGGTGAAGTCCCTTCTTTGAGAAATGCATGGTAATAGTTGCCCAGGACAGTATTTCTGCATCGTTGGATATGAGTTTTCACCATCTTGTTGTTTGCACATTTCTATTTATGTTCACATTTGTTCTGAACAACAGCACAGTCTGCATGCTCTCAGACAGAAAAAAGCTGACATAGATGAGTGTGTGTCAGTTGCTGGGAAGGCTTTGGAGACATCAGGTAGAAGTCGCTGTGAGAGCACCCCTCCAGCACACACCACTCTATAACATTTCTCAAGACACAGCACAGCGTATCCTGCCCTGTGTGTTCAGTCATTTCTGCTCAACAGAAATGCATCACATTCCATATCCCTTTCCTCCTTCATCTACCATATCTTTTAAATGACAGTGCCTTTTCTCCCTCTTGTCATTCTTTCTAACTGGCAGGTCCTTCATCTATTGCCAGCCTGCAGAGTGTTATTCTGTGAAACCCAAAAACCTCTTCTGAGGTGAGACAGCAACACTAGTAGCCCTAAATCATTCAGAACTTGGGGAACAGGGAAGAATTTACATGCATTTGGATATGATGTTTCATAAATTACTACCTTGTTAGCAGCAGAGAATAAGTAACAAAATCAAAAATGTATTTTGTCTTCTTCATTTCCATGTGCTGTTCACAGCAACAGTGCTTCTATCCCCAGAGGAAGCAATGCCATGCAATTTGAGAAGAGAACTTATAAAAAGAGATGTAACACCTGTGGCCATGGTGCACAGGGGACCTCAAGGTGAGTATCGTGAAAAACCTTGAAACAGTTTTAACACTAAAAAAGACACAGAGGCATCGGAGCTTCCATAACTTTCCCTTAGAAAAGTCTTGAGAAGTTGTAAGAACAGTGGTTAGAAGCAATTCGTTGGACCTTCAGTTCCTACCTCTACTTCCCTTGAGCATTACATTGATTTTAAGAAGAGTCCTCAGGGATCAAGTTGTGTGTGTCAAGAATACAACATAACCCTGCTGCACTGCAGCAACCAGCAACTACAGAACACAACATAATTGACGAACAAACAAACAAAATGTAAAAGAAAGTTTTGTTTGGGTTACAAATACAACATTTGGGTGACTCTCCAGGGAGCTCTGGGTCACAGTCTAACAAAATGGGGAAAGTCAGTTTCACTTTTTTATTGTTTTCTCTAATGCTCTGTAGTAGACTTAGAGCAGCAACAGAAAGCAAAGACTCCAGTTCCTCTTAGAAACCAAACCTAAAAGCAGTCCTTTAGCTGGCACCCAGTAGTTACTGGGCTACAGAATGTCAGCTGCAGCAGCTGGGCACTAACCAGAGAATAAGGCAATAAAGGATCTGTGGTGATTTTCTATCATTCACCACTATAAGAGACACAACATTTTTTTGTTGGAAGCCATTAAAACTTAACAAAATCTCCCTCAGACCCAGACTTTTCCCACAGGATGCACAGACAAAGAATCTAGTTGTACGCCCAGCTCGACACCTAATACACTAGAAGTGAATTTCATGCACAATAAGTTTTGATCACGATTCCAGCAGACATGCACAGAGTACTACCATTCAGAATGCAAAGCTAGTGCTGAATTTTCTCCTGTCTCCAGTATGCAGTCTGTGCACAGGTTGTCTTAAACAAGAACCCCTCCAGGAAGGTTGCGACCTCAGACTATCTACCCAACAATGGATGTTTTCTGTGCTGGAAGAGAGTGTGAAGAAGAAAGGACAGAATCAAACTAGTAATAGCTTCAGATTCCTTCATTCACTGTGTCACAGTAAAAATTATTCCAGGGAAGAAATGGTGAGGACACAAAAACGAAAGCCATTCTGTGCAGGATTTCTGAGCATCATGAATCTCCTAACATTAATTCTACTTCATTCTCAAAGTAAAATGAGTCACTATGGCAAAAAAGGAATTAACTCTTACTAGAGTATCATCCTGCCATGTACAGTGAATCAATGTGGCATTCCTTCTCTCTGATAGGGAATGGGTACAATTGTACTCTCTTCCAGAACAGCAGAGCTTACCACCACCTGGTAAATTCACCACTGCGGCCCCAGTGCACTCACCAGATGCTTGAACTACTCCTCCCTGCTGCATGGAAACACAGTTGACTGCCATTAAAAACTTCCCCCACTACTTCCAGATCAGGATTTCCATTTTCTTAGAAATGGTCATGTTTTCCTTTGGTGAAAAAAATGTACTTCAATTTCTTAGCAAATGCGACTACAAAAATCAGGACAAGTGGGAGAATGGTTTCAAGTGGAAGATGCCATTGAAATGAATGTGCTGGTGAAAAACCTTTGTTTGTAAAATTAACCTGTTCATGACAAAACATCCCAGTTAGTTTTTCCTCTCACCTGACCACTATTCCAGGGCTCAGCAAATTCATATGCCCTGGGGCTTTTCTCTTGCAATGTTGCTGAACTGCACAATACTGACATCTACAATTTCTAATGGTCAGCAGTTGCGGGGTTTTTGAATTAATTTACAGAATGTTTCTTTTATTTTTTTTTTTTTTATGCACATAAACAGAGCAAATGCACTAACGAGATCCAGTTCTGGATTGCATGCACAAAATATAATGAGCCCCAACCACAAATTTTCCATCCTGCATTTTCTTTATATAAACATTCAAATTATTAGCACACAGTTCACAATTACTTAATTGCTCATAACAAAATTTAAGTGTATATTTTGCAATTAGTCCTACATAGTAAGAATATAATCAAAGGCATAGTTGATTATCATTTGAAACTTGAAGTGAGGGAAAAAATGATAGTGTGGTGTTGGAATTGCAATTTGATTCCATTTCAAAAAGAAACAGTAAAGTGTTATTTCTAAACAATAAAGTACATATTTAAACTATTTTGAATATAAGTTGTGTGCATTTACCATTAACCACTGTTCTATCCAAAACTGACACATTTTGAGGATAGCTTTTTTTTTTCCTCAAGTAACAAAATTTTTGTATATTTCATTGCCCTTTAATTTTTAAATGTACAAAACCTTATTTTGTAATATTATGCACTCTGCATCGGCATAACCTTCCTCTCTTCTTCGTATTTGCTGGATTTGATTGTTAGCTTTGCCAGAATACCTGGGTATATTTAAGTGGTTTGAAGTGTTTGGTGACTTGGAGGCCATTGCAATTTTCAGCATCTACCTGGAGGCATTTAAAAGAGTCTTGACTTTTAGCAGTTCTGAAACTCAATCAACTGAAGCATGCTCATGGTTATAAATACAAAGTCACAAGTCACTTAGCAAATTTAGAAAAAATTACCATAACTGGTTACTTTGTGTTCATACAAAACACAATTTGGTGAACAACACAGATTAAAAATATAAGGAATTTGGAAGACAAAGGGTTGGACATAGGTCACAGTGGAAATCTAAGGTATATCACTAGGATTTCAGCTTGGTGTCCATCCACAATTTAGTGGTTTATTCTATTTATGTAACCATGGATTGGCTTCAGATGAGAAGGCTGTTACTATCACTCGAGCTTTTAAGCAGCTTGAAACCCTGATCCTGAAAGTGAGTCTCAAAACAGCCAGATTCCGTTTGCTTTAGCAAAGAAGTCCTTTGCGGACTTCTGGCTTGAAAGTTTATAATGCAAAATCTGCATTATATGCTCATTCCAATTGTAGACCAACTTGCATGGGAACAGTAAACTCACACAACATGTTTCAAACTGAAAGATAGTATGACACCAAGCCTATTCCATATGGTGTCGAGCCTAATTGCAGATGTTCCCAAAATGCTATGTGTAATGTGGGAAAATGGCAGGAAGTTATTAAAATCCTGACGTCAGGTTGGAGAGGGGGAGAAGAAGGAGAAAAGAACAGGTCTTTGTGACATTTGTATCTTATGCCCAAAATTGAAGGATGTGCCACTATGCCGGGTAATGCACTATGTGATCACAATAATTTTTAATTTTATGTTCATTTTCTTAAGCTCATAACTACTATACATCTCAATGATTTTTTTAGGGAGATGAGCTAGTATGACTATTTCTCAGAAAATGATAATATTTCATTTAAAGTTCTATGGGTAGACATATGTCTTGGTTTAAGCCCAGTCAGCTATGTAGTTTGCTCACTCACTCTACCCTCTTTCTTCCCCCCAGCTCCTGGGGGGATGGGGAGGAGAATCTAAAGAATGCAACTCCCACAGGTTGAGATAAGAACAGTTTAGTAACTAAGGTGTAACAAAAGCCACTGCTGCTACCACCAATAATAATAATGACAAGGGAAATACAAGGAAAGAGAATAGAATGGCTCACCACCAATACCCAGCCCGACCCAGCAGTGCACCCCCACCCTTCTCGGTCACTACCCTCATTTTTACATCCTGGGAAAGACATGCTGTGGTAAGGAATACCTCTTTAGCCAGTTTGGGTCAGGTGTCCTGTCTCTGCTTCCTCCTGGCTATTCATCCTCCCTGAAAGAGCATGAGACTCAGAAAGTCCTTGGCCAGACCAAAACATTCTAAGCAGTAACTGAAAACATTGGTGTTATCAGCACTGTTCCCAGGCCAAAAGTGAAAAACACAGAACTGCACCAGCTACCAAGAAAGAGAAAAATGACTGCTACTGCTGAACCCAGGACAACATACCAGTCTGTAAGAAAAGTGAAATAATAATCCTACCTTTTTGTAAAGTACAAATTTCAAAGAAGGTTAAAACATAGGAAAAACAACACCAGATTTCAAGTAAGAAAAAAACAGATGCCTAATAAGTTGATAAGTATTTTAAAGTAATTAATTACTTCTGAGCAATGAATACTTTTGAAGTGTTGAATTCCATTCAAAATCTATTTGCAAACATGAATAAGCAAAACTCTAATATGTTCTTCAATAGAAACAATTTTGAGTTCTCACAGAAACCATTTCAATATACAATAGGCAATTAGTTTTTCTCATAAAGTGAGTTGCTAATCATGTTTCTATCCTGCAGAGCTTATGGTGAGCATAAGTTTATGATGCTTTGTTCATGTGTCCTGCAAATGGAACCTTGCCTGATTTTCATAACTGGGATAAAGCCTATACATTCTGCCGAAAGCAAATGGATTTTGCCTCCCTCATTCAAAAACAACCTTAAGAAAGAAGTTCTTTAGGTCTATACACAAAGTAAGGTAAAATTCAACGCAGTTAAATATACTATAATCCACTTTCAAATTTAAACTATTATTTTAGAAAAAATATATAGAAAGTTATATTTTAACAACTTCTGCTGTTGAATTACAATGACTAAAGGGTTTGAGATATGAATCCAAATTCAATTTTATCCAGTAATAATATAATGGTTGTGATAATGAAGAATGTGCTAGACCATTCATTAATACATTTGGAAATATGTCTGAAATTTATATTGAAAAATTGTTGCTTTTTTCAAATTTATTTCAGTCTCCTTGGTTATTCAAATTTTCTGAAAGCTCATGCATTGTATTTCACCAGAACAAACTTCCCTCTCTACAGAGAAATTTCTAAAACACCTACCAGTAACGTGGATCCTCAGGGTTCATCTTGTATTTAGTCCATATTTATGTGTTTGGTGTTCATATAAAAAAAAATATCAAAAAGATTCTGAGATCTTACATTTAATAAAAGATTAGAAGTCTTTTTTTTTTCTAGTTTTTAAAGTCTCTCAATGTAAAACATTACCAAATTCTTTCATTAAATTGTTCTAATAGTTGTTGGATTTTACATATGTCAATAAATGTTCATTAAACACCCTTAAAACATGGTGAAGGCATTTGTTTAGAGGGTTGGAGAGATAATTACACACTTTAAACACAAACTGCAAAAGCAGTGGTAATTATTTGCCTTCGCAGTTTTCCCGTAACTGATGGCAAGAGTATGTGTTTTGCTGATAATGGTATGTTACCTGAAGTTTTCATTGGCTACTGCAAGGAATGGGGATGTTGCTGGGAGCTTTTTTTTGTCCCCAGTTTGTATCCTAAGGTTCTTAATAATAATCTATGGCAATCCTTTCCAAATACGTATATGCTTTTGCAGATTGGGGGAGGATGTTAGATGCCAAAGGACAGTGGGTTCTCCATGGCATTTGTGTTAAAAATAAAATTCACGGTTTCTTCTAATTATATAGTTTATAAAAAGCTCTAGTTCCAGTAGTTAAAGTTTGGCTTCATTTGAACATGGATGTCCCTCATCTCTGCTGCTGAATACAGCTTTTTTGTCTCACAAATGTAAATTCCAAATTAGGGTGTATGTTATTATCTGCACATGGGAAATTAGTATTCAGCACAGTTTTCCAGATTTTTGGGAGCTAGCAAGATCCCTACTGAGTTGTGTGGGCTAAAGTGGCATATTTAGCCAATTGGAGGGAAATATAAAAGGCCGAACACACCAACGCACTCTGATTCTTTCCGGCACAAGAGATTATTATATGCAACACTTATTTATGAATGCTCAAAGCATATTTAAAAGAAAAAGGTTTTCCTCTTATATTTTAAAAAGCTGAGTTGAATTTTGCGTCCTTAAAAGCACACCAAGTCTGAATTTTTTCAGTGAGTTTCTGAGAATACAGAAGTTTACGCTTGAGTAAAGGAGGTGACAAATACTGTTCAGTTGTGCAAGTCTTATCTACAGACATTTTATTTTTGAATACAATGAAGCTTCTGACACAACCCAAGGACATTTCCATGTGTCTGAAGTTATAGCTATGAAAGTCCATATAGTTGTATTCAGGCAATGGACTTCAGCCCAAGGTGTCCCAGGAGCTTAAAGTACAGTGTATGAAAAGACTGATTCTGAAGACAGCAGTTGATAAACTCTCATGTAAAACAAAAGCCACATTAAATATCTTTGGTCATGTATTTATTGTCATGTTAGCCTTGATCCATGTTTAAAATGTCCACCTGTTTCTTCTCATTCAGGATTGCCTCTGTCACAAACCAATACTTTCTGAACATTTCCTATTTGTTCCAGCTTCATGATTGCCTAAAATGATCCTCCTTGTACATAAAGGCTACAACTGCTAAAACTGGATGTTTCCCCCAAACTATTCTTCACCAGGAAAGCTAAGGAACAATCAGGTTCCTAAAGCCAGGTTGCCTAGCATTGAAACCAGCTAAATTGCTGTATTCTCAGATTAAAAACTGAATTATGTTCTAAAGTATTCAGTCATTTATTAACTCAGCGATCATTGGGTTGCCCACATTAGAGTTATGTCCCAATTTCTTTATGGGAGATTTTTAGACCATTTTAGATAAACAACTAACTGAATGCGTAAGAAAAGTGACATCAGCAGTCACATAAGTCTACAGAAAATTGGAAGGCCATAGGAACAGAAAGTGCTAAAACAAAACCGAATTCTCAGTAATTCACAAGGTCAAATCCCTTGACATGATTAGGTTTGGTATTTAATAACTTTTAGATCAGTGAAAAAGAAATCCTGATGTTTTCGGAAACTAGCACCAACTATTTTAAAGTAAGTATTCAGCTGTAAGGCCTTCATCTGAAACAAGTACAGAGAAGTGACATTCTCTAGGAAAAAAAGGCACAATATGCTGCAACTGGAAACATCCCCAAAAAGCTGAGTGTTCCAAATAAAAGAGGAAATATTCTGTGACAACCTTTCAGAAGTGGCATTTCATCAATTCAGCCTGCCTGAAGGCAACCACAAGCAATGATGTTTCTATCTGTATGCTTTGTTTCCCCACTTCAATACAGTTAAACGCAGGAGGTTCCTACAGCAGCTGGCAAGGCAGCCTTGACGCACAGACCAACCTTTCATAAAAATAGGTATATCTAAGTGCAACAGAAACTTTTAGAGTTCCTAGAATTATTTGGTGATAGGAAATTTTTCTTGAAGATAGTAAGATGATATTAGGAGATATGCATAAGTTGGAAGTGGAATTAAAGTAAATTTAATAGATACAGAAAGGTTCCTACTATATTTCCTATTAACTTCTAAGGAAAAGAAATTGAACTAAATTACCACTTTTTATTTTTCATTACAGCCTCAAACTGAGGAAAATAAATATTCTCACCAAACTGCAGCAGGACTCTTCTGTGATTGGAGGGGAAAATATTAACGCTGATACAAAAACCCTAAAGGACTTATGTGTTTGGTTTTGTTTTGTTTAATTATTGTGTGCTATTTATTCAGCAATTTCCAGTACTATATGTTCGGGAAATGTAGTGAAGTTTTAGAGTCATAAAATCATAGAATTTTTTAGGTTGGAAAAGACCTTTAAGATCATCAAGTACAACCGTGAACGTAGCACTGCCAAGTCCACCCCTAAACCAGGTCCCTAAGCATCACATCTACATGTCTTTTAAATTCCTCCAGGGATAGTGACTCTACCACTTTGCTGGGCAGCCTGTTCTAATGCCTGACAGCCTTTTCGGTGAAGAAATTTGTCCTTTTACCCAAGCTAAACCTCCCTTGGTGAAACTTAAGACCATTTCCACTGGTCCTATCACTTGTTACTTGGAAGAAAAGACCACCACTTACCTTGCCTTCAACCTCCTTATAGGCAGTTGCAAATGACTACAACTGTCTGTAGTATATCTTTTTTCCCTTTTCTCTCTCAGCCTTCTTTTCTCCAGGCTAAACAAACCCAGTTCCCTCAGACTTCCATTGAACTAACAGAAGCAACTGTTCAAGGAAATCTTGAGGTTCCTTGTGCTAGCCTAGCAGACACATAATGGGCAGATAGGAAAAAGAAAAGTGAATGAGATATCCCTTTATCCATGACTTCTGTCATTTTCAATCAGGTGTTCTTCTCTATCAGAAATACAGACATAGGGGACTCATTCTCCCCTTCCAATTGACCTGAAATAATGATAAACATTGAATAGTGATTGTTTGTTCCTGGCTGGTCTTACTGATAAATTCCAGCGTATGGTAGAAGAATGAGGTTGGTAGCCATGGTCTTGCTTGAAAAATATCAGGACAGGCTTTTCTCTGTACGATATTTTTGTGTTGTGAACCACTCCTTACTCAGACCCTGTCAAAACACTTCACTAGGTGAAAATCTGGTGACTGAAACTGATCTATTTCCAAACATCCAGGAGAAGCAGTGAGTGAAAGGTGTGTGGCATAAAGTATGCAAATCTGCAACTGCACATTACTCACAGAATTCATCCCAAGCTAAAAGAGAAAAACTCATAATAAGTAGACACAATGCTTGGACTTTTACACAGAATTAATGAAACAATTTATAAAATGGTAGGAACATAAAATAAAGGCCAAAAACATGTAATATATTTCCTCTAGAAATTAGAACACAAGGAAGTAGAAAAGGGGTAAACACAAGGCTGGACAGCTACTGGAAATAACCACGTCTAAACAAACAGGGATGCTAAAGGTCATTCTGAGTATGACATTTGGCTAAACTCAAAACAAAGAGCTATTTGAGTAGCAAGAGTTATCACAGATCTTTTAGTCTATAAAAGGCTTTTCAAAAATTATTTCTATTGTTTAAATGGGTTCTTGGGTAAGCTTTAAGATTTCTAAAATATCAATAATGCTTTCTGCTTTGAAGTCAGTTAGACAGCATCAAAGTCCTACAAAGACCTTTTCCATAATTGACTTTACATATAAAGCATATTACGCAAGTCAATCCAATATCTTGAAGTAAAATCTGGATGCCATCTACTACGCAGATAGATATGGAAAGAAAGAAATGGATATCCTGTAGGGTAATACCAGTTTCATATAGGCCTCTCAGATACCCTACAACTACTAAAATGACACTTCATACAAATTTTTAGGCACTTATAGAATCATAGAATAGTTAGGGTTGGAAAGGACATTAAGATCATCTAGTACAAACCCCCCTGCCATGGGCACAGATAACTCCCACTAAACCATGCCCCCCAAGTCTATTTCCAGCCCAGCCTTGAACACCACCAGTAATGGAGCATTCACAACTTCCCTGGGCAACCATTTCCACTGCCTCACCACCCTCACAGTAAAGAATTTCTTCCTCATATCCAATCTAAATTTCCCCTGTTTAAGTTTGAACCCATT
>JAOEHY010037644.1:11643-26723 GCA_025447955.1 Psilopsiagon aurifrons | reverse complement strand
CCAGACCAAACATCACTAAGCCATAACTAAAAACATTGGTGTTATCAGCACTGTTCCCAGGCCGAAAGTCAAAACCAGTGTTGCACCAGCTACCGAGAAGGGGAAAAATGAGTGCTACTGCTGAACCCATGACAACATTAAAACGGTTATGTGATCATCAAAAAGTGGGGAACCTACCCAGTATCTGTTTCTTGCCTCTTTCTGTGGATTATATTGATGCTCAGGATGTAATAAGAATTTTAAACATAAAGTCATAGAATCTGATCTGAAATATTCCAGTGACCTCAAAAAAAGTATTTCCCTGTGATACCTAGAATCAAAGGCAGAATGATGCTGGCTGATCACTGAACCCCAGCCTTTTTCTTGATTTAAAATCAGAGCATCAAAAGTGTTTGGGGAAGTTCCTTTATAAAATATGGTTTCATAAAAAAATGCCAAAATAGTGTCAGAAATCGCATTATGTTAGGTTGATTAATTAATTATAATAAAATGTATAGAGGTAAAAAATACCGATATCACTCTATATCCTTCCCTGTGACTCTTGTTCAGGAATATTCAAGTGTGTAATTATCAATCTGAGTTCTCTGCTTCCACAATCATCATGAGTTCAGGAAGCTCTGTACTCCGAGTCACCAGGAATCTCTAGTGAATGACCTATATTTATCAGACAATGTTCACAGCCCAATTCTGTGAAACCTCCATGTCTGCTTCTTGTGTCAGTCATTGTCTTTACTTTCTATGTTCAGAATTCAGTGAAGAATCTGCAGTAATACATTGTGTATCTTTACTGTAACCTATGACTTAGCATATAGCATACAGGAAAGTACTAAGCAATATTTTAGCTCAACACTTTCTTTTTCGGTCAGTCTTACCTTTTAGAAATGGCCTTGTCTGTTAGACTGGACAGAAAAAAACATTTTTTTTCCAGAAAAGTGTCTAAATTGGTGATGACTCTCTCACCTACAACAATTTCACAAATGATAGTAAGTAAAACAAGTATGTTTGTTTCTACTGTTAGTTGAGCAATATAATGCAGTCCAGAACCTTCAGGTCTTTGCAAGAAATAATTAAGACTGGATTAACAGAATTATTCAGAATTTATGTATGTTGCAGAAAAATAAAATGCTTCCTTCCATCCTTACTATTGCTTCTATCAATAGCTCTCTGGTGTTTGTAATGATTTACAAGAATCAAAATAATATATTTTTGACTGATATGGAAGAATGAAAAAGACTTTAAAAAGAATGACATCATCACTTGACACTCAAATGAAGCATCCCTCTATATTTTTTCAAACATGTTTTTTTTCCAAGTATGATTTTTTGGACATTTATCAGTGATAAGAGATGTTGATAGAGAGTTAAAATTATGTGTAACCATGGAGATAGCACATATTCAGATCCATGTATACAGTATTGCAAACTGTAAAATTTTGCCAGGAGAAAGAGAAATTATTATTAAATGGTTTTAATTGGTTACCTCGCAAACTGGATTTCAAATTTACATGGCTTGCAGCATCTCTATGCAATTTGTTTTTGTAAAACTTATAGCTCATTGTCTGATGCTGTTGTAGTGAGCATTATAATTCTGATTCTGTGGCAGGCAGACAGGCTTATCAGCAATGCACAGTAAATTTGCATTTGAGTAAGGTGGGAGAAGAAGCAGACATGCACGTCTCATTCTTCTTATGGACAAAAAGTGAATATAAAATATATGTATGCATATGTATGTGCATATATGAATGTCACTACTGACCTCGTACACTGATGTGCTTCTGAGCCTCTGATATACACTTCAGTCATAGAATTATAGAATCATACAATGGTTAGAGTTGGAAAGGACCTTAAGATAGTCTAGTTCCAACCTCACTGCCATAAGCAGGGACACCTTCCACTAGATGAGGTTGATGCCCAATAAGTCAAGTAGATTTTGAGACAGAGATTTTCTTTAAAAATACCTCAGCAAATTAATCTAGCAAAAGCTCCTGGGAAAAGGATTGGGGAATACAAAGGGCATCGATCAAGCAAACATATAGAGCCTCTAGCATCACTAGATCTTATGAGACTCCAGCAAACAGGATTGAAAACAGATAAAGTACGAAAAGGGGAATGGGTGAAATGCATGAAGTTTTCTGTGAGCCATGAAAATACCATTATTGTTAGACTTGATAGAAGAAAGATCAGGAGAAAAGTCAACATTGCAAGCATGCAATTGAAGGAAGGAAAATTTGTTTTCATATTTTTACCTGCAGTCTGTCTAACTCACTAGATGTGATTTTTCCCATTTGAAAAGTTACCTTCCTCTTATTTTATTTCTGTGATGTATGGCTTTAGAACTCTTCTGTATGTTTTGGCTATGTTTGCTTATTGGGAATTAAATGACCACACAACAACAACAATAAAAACCCTAAAACAAAAAACCTTGAGATCCCATCCAACATCAAACATCAGTTGGAGAGTCAACACCTATGGTCCACCTATGAGTTTTTGCCCCAAGCCTATTTTTGTCTTTCAATACTTAAGCCTAAAATAGAGACATGCTATTAGAAAATACAAATGAAAAAACTCTTTAGTCCAGCTCTACAAATGACTATATTTTCTTCACTGAAAATGTTCTTTGAGGGTCAATTAAGCTGACCATTATGGCAGGATCTTTCTTAAGGTCACAAGAATGACAATATCAGGTTAATGCAAAGGTCTATTTCTCTAGTGTTGTGCCTCTAACAGCATCCAATAGGATAAGTGGAGTCAGAACTTGCCAGATTGTGATGTTTAGTGGGCAGGTTCTACTGTCCATAAAGGCAGGAACTTCTGGAGCTGTATCATGTGACACTGCTGATCTCTTCTCAGTGAAATATTTAAAACAGTATCCTCAATCACCATTGCCTCTGGGATGATGACTTAAAGACCATGACACACATGTGCTTCACAGGTAGTAGGGAGCAATTTATTCTTCAACCACATCTTCTCACTAAGTCTAAGTACTAGACATCCTTGTCACCTATCTTGGTCATCTCTGATCCATGACTAAGCACAATAAGGAAGAAAGATGGCAGGGGGTCCTAGTAACTCCACAGCCTATTTCTATTCCCATCTTTCTTCTGGGTAGAGATATTGCTGTGCAGCTTTAAACAAATTCAAGAAGTGTTCACTGACAAGAATGCTTTGTTCAGTGTCTCTGTCTTGCTTTTATAGCCCTGGCCCTTTGGTCCTTCCTTCCTCCTCCTATTTTTATTTTTTTTTTTTTTTATTTTTCCTCCTGAAATCACTTTGTCATTAATCTTCTGGGAGGGCAAAAACACATGAAGCAATTTAAATTCTCTTCCCCCAATTGGAAAGAAAAATAGTATAGTGGCTACAGGCAAATGACTACAGTAGTACCTCTCAAGTGTACCCTCCCAGAATTGAACAGCCTGTCCAGGATTTACCAAATGAAACATGCTACCTTTTAACTTAGAAGTTGCATAATAAATGAACAAACAAACATGGTGGAGTCCTCACCCTTGAATTTGTTCATTAATTTTCAGAAACATTTTAAACATTCATCATCTGTAAAATCTTGCAATAGGAGGTCCACTGTTTGACAGAAAAATTGTCCAGATGGTACTCTTCCTTCACCTTTTCCAATTACCACTGCTAAATTGTGCAGTTTGGCAATTTATCCTGTACTCTATTTCATTTGAATCAATTGACAGTTATTGTTTGTGGGGAAAACCCTTTCACTATCAATCAAAGAAATTAGAACTTCAGCAAATGCATATGGAGTTTCCAGGGCACACAAGCTGAGAATCAGAAACTTATTTAAAAATATGCAAAGTACTCTTTGATATTTTTTTAAGAATTATGGAAACTCTATTAATTGTGACTTGTTTATGGCTTTAACACACTTCTGTCTAGCAAAACATACATAGTTAAGAAAGGAATGCAGTAGCTTATAAAAATACACTATAATTTATTAATAAAGGATGGATTTTTATACTTCTAATAACTTTTTTTCCGTTCGCACATAGGAGATATTATGATGACACTGCATTCCCCTTCTAAAATACTTGCCCTAAGTTACAGTTTGCTTAGATCACACTTTTGGCCTCATGCTAGCATAGTGACCACAGTGATTACAACATAGTAATCAGAGTTGATCACAACATAACATAGTTGCTCTTGTTGTGTCCTGCATTCTTCTTTTTGATTTCTTTAAATAGATAAACAGTCATGTATGCTGTGAAGACTGTGAAATTTAATCTGAAGTTATTTTCCAGGAGGGCTTTTTCATTCACAGACATTAAATCCCTGTGGAAACAAAGTAACAGTTGGGAGAGTAGCATCTAGTCAGCATATGATATATATAGTAAAAAAGTGAAAATGTGGAAAAAAAGATCAGTCAGGAGTATTTCCACAATATTTTAAATTAAAAGATGCCATTATCTTCATCCATTTTGTTCTTGTTCTTTTATTCATATTTAGAACCTTAAATATGCATAGAATAGAAAGACATTAAACAAGACACCAGCAAGTATGCCCATCAGTTGTCAGATATGAAGTGCAAGGCAATCATTGTGTTTTGTGTTGGCTACTGGGAAGCTGATGAAATAAATAGAATGTGTAACATGATGTCTCTTTCATCTATAAAAATATCAGCTCAGAAGTTATGCTTCATTAGCTTCAAATGTAGCATGCATAATAAAGGAAGAAGGCGCAGCATTCCTTTGATTCATTGTGCAAAATCTTATCATTCCCTCTTTCAAGTGACAGTTTATTAAATAAGGTGAATAATAGAAAAAATTCAGACTAGATCCAAATCATATTGGTTGCAGCCAGCACTTCTCAGCAGGAGTTTAAATAATTGCAAATATAAAGAGACACATGGTCCTTAAAAGTCAATATGAACAAAATTTGGAGGCTGCATTTATGAAAACACTTCAATTTTCTGTTTATTTGTTTTCAGCATGCTTCATACAGAATAATAAGTCAGACCATTATTTTCTGACTATTATAGCAGGGAAATTATCTTTTCAGTGAAATATTTGAGAAACTGAATTCCGATGGAGTTAAGCGAATGCAATGAAATTACAGATTATGATAAAAATGCTGCTACAGTCACAACAGGAGATTCCCACAGTAGGTGCCAGCGATTGCCTGTATGGGGTTTATTTCAGGATCAGGACTGAGCTATTTTTTTGTTAGCTTCTAAAGGCTACTAGCCAGTGCTCACTTCAGTTGCGTATTATGTGATGACTTCTTTATTCTCCCCAAGGTTTAATTCAAAAGTTTCACGTAAAAATCACATTTAAACTCACTTTTATTAAAATGCCTATATAAGATTTGAAGTGTGCTCAGAAGAATGTGAATATAGTCCAATAAGGAATAGATAAACTGTAACATGACTGATTTGACCGCCCATCATCAGTCTGCATAAATATCACTGCTTTAATAATAAATGCACACAAATAATTATTACAGGTAGTAAAATCTAACACAAACATCATTAGAATTAGGAAGTGTAAGCAAGAATTAATTTATAAACAGTTCAGAAGCAAAAATGTAAAAAAGAAGCGAACAACTAATAAGCTGAGAGGGAAATGTGCGTGTATGTAATGAGCCAAACAAGAAGCTAAATGTGATAACATTCCTCTTCAAAAACTTACTTGACTCTGTTTGTAGTGCTTAGTACTCAAATGTTTTAGACATTTCTGTCCTTCTAAGAGACTTTAGTCTTTTAGGAAAGGTTTGATATATGACTATCAGGCTCTGTCTCACAATATGACATTATGAAAAATCTGCTTATTGGTCTTGAAGATGCATTTTTATTTCCTGTATAAAACATACTGTTTCATAAACCCCAGAAAACTCTGCTACTACAATTCCATGCAACTTCAGGGAAAAGTGCTTGCTCCAGGCAGTCACTGAAGCATCTGAGCAACCTGAGAAAGTTGTAATAAATACTTGCAATTCTATCTTACCAGTTTTTCTATCATACTAAGTTGAATTTTCAATAAGTAACAAATAAGAGACTACCAGCAAGTACTTAAATATCTCACAAGTTGAAGATTTAATGAATGTGCCCTGGATTACGTTTAGGTAAATAATAGTTCTTACTGAATACAGAGGCCTCCGTTTTTATTAGTGCAAGATTGAAATAGGATGATAAGAACTTTCAGCAGCGCTTTCAGAAGGATGAAAATGGCTTGCTAGCTGAAGAACAATAGTGCTGCCTGAATTAAACTAATATAACAGGGAGGAATGGCTGAACTGCAGCTAGTGTCTGCTTAGAGTTCTGTGTAGTCATTTACATACATAATGAGCAAGCACAAAAATGCCATCAGTTAATCCACTTATTTTACAATACCCATAAAATTTTATTTCCTTGTTTTGTTCATGTTCATAAAAAATATTCTATTTCTGACATAAGTGTAGCAATTCATATAATTTGATAGCATCCTACATTGCGTTTGTGAAATACCTGCAAACAAGAGAAAGCAGTAGAATATTTGGGTCACTTCTTACCTATTTGATATCACCGTATATGTGTCAGCATTGATTCAAATTTACAGCAGAAGTTGTTTAATCACTAATTAAAATGTATTTAAACAGTTCACAAATGCAGATTGATTTTGTGACCAATGTCAGTCCATCCTATACTGGCATGCAAAGTCCTTAACATGAAATTTCTTTTTGTTGAGCTGTTCAAAATAAAGTTCAGAGGAAAGCACAACGCAAAGTGCTATATTCCCTTTCAAAATGTGAAATCGCTCAAAATGTGTTCTGAATTTTGTTCCTTAGATGCCCCTGGTATTACTGAAAAAAATTAATTAATTTTTGGATTATGTTCACACTATAATGACTTTATCCTTTGAAAGAATGGGTACCTTTTCTGGTAAACCATGAAGTGTATCTCATATTTAAATTATGCTGATTTTACATTGGTTTTGGAATGTTCTATGAAAAACACACTAGTACTTTGATACTGAAACTTAGATATACAAATAATAATTGTCATGGTATTATTTATAACCAGCAGTCAGTACTGAGAAGATGAAAATTATTCTGAATTTACATTTGTTAAACAGGAGAAAGGTTTTGTTGGGGTACAGTGAGTGGAGTGTATTCTCTTCAATTTTCATCTCACCAAGCTTGAAATCTAATTGGAACTCAGAGCACAACAGTCTCCCTGTTCTGGGTCTTAGAAACTGATAAATGCAGGAATTTTATTGTTCTGTTCTTTCAGACTTGGAGCCTAACTGCATTACAGTTTGCATACTGCTGCCTTTTGTTGTGATATCCCAGGTTACTTCTTGTGGTTATGAAAATAGCTACATCATTATCCAAGCTGACTGGTGTCAACCAGAAGTGCTTACTCAAAGGCTGGAGAGAAATGCAATGTGTTGCATGGGTGAGTTCACTGCCCTAAGGAGCTGCATCCTGCAGAGATGAAGGAGGTCTGTACAGATGTATGTTTGAGTACACAGTCAGCTGAAGACTCATTTTCCAGAGTCTAGGTCTTCCTTTTTCTAAAAGTGAGATTCAGTGATCACTGACCCTATGTTTCTGATCTCTTAAGTTTCATGACTATTGAATTCAGTAGAGATGATGCAAATTGCATTTCAGTTCTGTGTTTTTGTATCTTCAGAAACTTAGGGACAGTACTTTTTAACATTGAGAGGTCTCAGACACCTGTTCACTTTTTGTAGTTTCTTTAAGTGATAAATTCAATACATTTCTTTGGTATGCTGAAGAACAGATACTCACTTGAGCATAAATCTGGTATCATGGGTGAAACACCTTCCTTATTTTGGTCCATGTAAGACTCCCATTAATTTCAAAGGTTCTAGAAAGCCTTTTGATTAGCTCATTTTTGTTCATTTGAGGACCATGTCTATTAACATGCACATAGAATGCTTGCAATGATATATTTTGTCTAAAGAGTTCAGTTTCAAATAGGTAACATGATAATTGGCTGCTGAAAATGGTCTTTTTAAACTTTATAATAAGAAATCTATTCTTGGCTGAAAGCTTAATTAACGTATGGGACTTGGACTTCAAACAAAAACAGTCCTCACAAATAATTTCTCATATTTGGCAAAATAATTTTTTAATTTAAGCAAGTGAAGAATAAATCAGTTTAGCTGACAGCTTGGTTTTAGACTCAACTTGGGTGTAATAGATTCAAAGTGATGGTAGTATCTAAATGGGGATATTATACAGGCTTGCAAAAAATAGATGTTAATTAAACAGATTTTTTTTTAATTATTATTCTTTTAATGTTACTTTCTATATGGCTTGTTGTGCTATCTTTTATCTTGAGTATAGTCAACACATACCGCAAAGTCCTGATTAACATAAGAGGAAATTATGAGTATGGAAACAGGGTTACCCAAAGGACTGTTCCCTCCCTCCCCCATTTCAGAAAATTCTTTTTAATCAAAGAGTAATGCCCAATGTTCAGGATGCCTAATTAGAGCCAGGAAGATTGAACAGTGAATACATTAATGTTGTAAATGCTTCCGTTATATACTTAAGTAATGTATGAGTATGTCATTGAAGAGGATGCTAGGCTTTTATTAAAAGCTTTTTCACCCAGAGAGTAGGGTAGGCTGACAATGATATTTTCACAGAAAATGAGCAGGTTTAATGCACCAGTTGATGGAACAACTGAATTAGAAGACAGAGTGGTACAGTCAATCCTAATCAATGACATTTTTTTCATGTTCTTCTGTTTTCACAATGCACAAACACTCTAGCACATAAATGTGATAGCAATTGCTTTGTAAATAGGAAAAAAATTTTTCAGGGTGCACTTAGTCTTATTTTTCCCTTGTCTCTCCCTTTCAGAACACTTTCATGCACTTCTGAATTTTTCCACAAAAAGCAAAAGGCAAAAAACCCCACTCCCAGCCATCTAAACCGAAGGTGCATATTTACTCCAAATGCTTCTCTCTTCTTTTTGTTCCTCTATATTTTTTTTATTGTATTAAATTGCCTTGCTCAAGGAGTTGGATTTTGAGTATCCTTCAATAAAAAGCTCTTTTTATAGTTTCTAAGTCTGATGTAAAGAAGAAAAAAGATGTGCATGTTTTTATGATCTTTAGTCTGGGCCATTGAATTTTCTTTGATCCACAAGGTTTTCACAATGAAAAAATGTACCAGAGATTTTAAAGCACTCTTACAATCGCAGGCTACTTCAAATTGGCTAACACAGTCTATTAGGAAGATTATCAAAGTGAATCTCTTTTATTTCTGTGTGATTGCTCACAAACACATTTATACTTAAAGGAAATTACCTAGAATATGTAACTACAAAAATGTTTTTATATAGAATGGTGAAAATGTTTGAGTGTAAGATTGCTGATAGCCTCCTGTTCACCTTAAAAATGGTACTGAAATAGCTGTTATTGTTGCTGTAACTTTCCTCCTAATCATTTTCCATCTATGTATGTTTGTCCATGAAAACAGACAAACACAATGCAAATGAATGAAGTGTTTATGAATTTTTACTTAATACTACTCAGGTGAAAGACTATGTAAACATGCAAATGGCACCAAAACAGATTATCTTCAAAATAAAGTACAGATGCAAATATTACCTCTGCCTTGAATTAAAAGTGTTTAGGGTTTTTTTTTCCCAACCAGGCAACAATTTTTGTGAAATACATTCACCCTTAATCAATATTGTCTAAAGAAATGTTTCAAAGATAAAAAAGAAGAATATAAATAAAACCAAAAAGTGCGATAATTCTCTATATAAAAAGGTTTTTTTTATTCAAAAAAAAAAAAAAAGAAGCTAATAAAGATTTCTTGAGAACATATTTATCTGTACTTTGAAAAACTCTGCAGCCTCAGAAACTTGACATGGAAAAAATCAAATAGACCAAACATGGTGAAAAGAAGTCTATCTTTGGATACTCAGTTGTCTCACTCTGGAGGTTAACAATAAACTACAGGGCTATTATCACTCTTACAGGACACATTTTTCACCATCCTACACTAACATCCTACATTTACAGGGAATGAGCTATGTCAGATGTCAGCATTTACAATGGTAATTATTGCCCTTGAAAATGCGGGCCAAAATGTGAAGTGATATTTTGAATTTGCTATACCTGTTAGTCTTCTGACAAACGTCAGCTTCCAATAAGGTAACAGAAGGGCATATTGTAATGGTCCTAATTTATGTATCTCAGCAGAACATTATCCTTTATCAAAATTCTTCACTTTTCCTACTTGTCTCATCCCAGTTCTATGGATTGTCTGGACACTGCTGTCATGTCTGCATTTTTTCATTCTACCTTCATTAGTGTAGATTTGTTTTAACTAAAACCAGCATTTCAAGTCCATTGGTAAATGCAGTTTTGTAACTAACCCTTGGAACACAGACACATTGCCCATGCCTTCAAGGAGATTTCAGAACACACCCATCACTGCCAAAAGGAACTAAAATGAGGGTTTTTGAAATGGTCAAGACATTCATTGTTGTCTTTGGGATAGAAGGGTTCCTTTTCTCATAAACATGTTCACAAGGTTCAGAAGTAAGTAAATATATTCTTATCTCTCCACCAACATCTCAAAAATATATGCCTAAACGGAATTACTTATGAAAGACTCTTCTCATCTGAAAGGGTTGTTTAGCCAGTTCGTAGGCTAGTATAAATAGATAGACATACTTAGTTAATGGTACCTAGGTGCTGCTGTAGTGACCCTCTTCTCACTCAATATTCTGTGCCTCTAACTGAATTTAAATTGACATCACAATACAAAGATGAGAAAAAGATAACACAGTTATGTGGCGGTTTAAGTATCATCTCTACCTGTGAAGTCTCAATCTGTAGCCCCCACCAAGGTTTTGAGCTTCCTCTGTGCTGAGCCGTCTCTCCAGTAGCTCAGAATGCAAGGGACCAGCTGTGCTAGAAGCTTGGCCAATGATCTGTGTGCTGAATTTCAGGAGCTGAGTCTGAGCTCAGGCGTGGCCTGGGGTGTGCTGTTGGCACACCTGGCCTTGCTGGTCCTGACCACATCTGGCTAGATGACTTCTTAGCTGGGCATCTCCTGTTCTCAGATTCACAGGAGGACTGTTGGCTGGCCCTGACCACTGCCAAGGATCTTGTCTGCTTGGCACCTCAGGAGCCCTGCCTGCCCTGCTCTGTACCCCAGAGAATTGCCATCAGTTCCACTGCCCCTGTGGAGCAGTCCTGCCTGCTGCTTCCTATCACTTCCTCACTAAGAGCCACTTAAACCAGGAATATCAAGATCTTTGTATTGTTTAGTGAATTATAACATATAAAACATAGTAACAGCCATCACTTTGTCAAGGTGCGTACTGGTGGTTGTATGGGACCAAGACTGCTTCTAGAAACAAAGCAGGCAGGAATCAGGAAGGACTTCAAGCAAGGCATGCTATATTTCCACATGAATCACATGGGAAAACTGGAAATAAAGTAGAAATGAATGGGAACCATTCACCAGAACATCCCACAGAAGATAAAAGTGAGGAAAAAAACCACCCTGTCCCACTCCCCTCAGTATAGATTGTGCAACCAAACACCCTATAGGCTTTTCACCAATAGCTTCATATTCATTCTAGAAACTTAGGAAATCATTATCTTACACCACCACCATGCCCTTACTGTTGCTTCATTTTCAGTTTTCTCATTCCCTGCTTCTTTCTCCCTGTGTACACATACCTTCCCCCTATTTTTCTAAGTATCACATAGGCAAGAGGCAGCATGTACTGAAGCTGATTTGGATTTACATACATGCTCTTTGGCTGAGTAGAAAGAGTGCTGAATGGCCAGCCGGCAGGCCATACAAATAATCACTTGAATTCATACTGTGGCTTGTTACCCTCTTGAGTGCGTTAAGATGTATCCCTCATTCTTCAGCCACCACCACTCTTTACAGGTATAGGATACTGGTATAGCTTTGGATAGTACCTCTCCATTTGTGTAGGGTTGAGATTGGTCAAGAATCAAAATTATTACAGTGAAGAACTATAGATAGCATGACTAAATAAGCCTTATTTTGTTAAAAAAACTGTTTTAAAAATGAAAAGCACATGTGAAATGCTTTTCCACAAGTTACTTACATAAGTACTAAGAGACTTCAGACAAATAGTTACCTACACTTCAAATGAAAGAAACAGGAAAAAAAACCCAACAGATATTAACACATTAAGAGGCAAAAAGAATGTGACCTACATGCAGATTTGGAAAGAAAGTATTTTCCAGTGAAGCTTTTGACTTTTCAGGTACTTCAGCTGGACCCTGTGAAATGTCAGATCAAAGAATATGAAAGAAGCCAGCTGATTTATAGGCTAGCTAAGAGTCTTTTTGAGCAATTGTGGCTTTGTAACAGTCAGAGATCTAAGATCAAGCATTTGAAAGAGTGAAATGAAGCACAAGTAAAGCACTATATCCAAAGTCTCTCAACCTTGGGAGCAGCTCAAGCTACAACAGTGCCTCAGGAAAGTAGCCAGCACAGGTAAAATACAGCAACACATATTTATATTACAAATCATGGCAGCCCAGAAAGAGGGATATTTTCACCCTGAAAAATACTGCTGGCTATGCTACTTGCAGTGATGCAACAACTTGCAATGATTCAAGTCATCTGCCTTTCAGACACAAGGGGAGCCCCATTCAGGTAATTAAGAAGAAACATAGAGAAATCTTTCCTCAGTACATGCTCGAGTGATCACTTATACTCTCTTCTGAAAATACATGACTCTCCCAAGAAAGGATATGAGCCCACAAATAGAAGAGACAGCCTTGCTTATGACACCAAGTTATTTTAATTACAGTTTTGAGAGCAGGGTACATAGTTAATGAGGGAGAGTTTGCACAAAGCAAGGAATTCTTTTCAAGAAGAGAGGTAAAGGCATAGAGATATTTGGTTTCTACAGGATCCTACTTGGGACCAAACAAATCTAACTACCAACTTGAACACTGTAGTCACAGGAGAGAGATGCAAAGATGTAAGTGTGACTGGGATAAGCCAGACCCAGGTCAAAGAAATTAAGGAAACAAATGACAGAGAGATGGTCATGGTTTTACCTCGGATGTGAAAAGTTCTTTTCATTTGGCAACATGCCATGATCTCCTATTGCTGTCCAGTACTACTCAAACATACTGAAGAATGTCTTTTTTGCAGTAATGGAGCCATGTTGAGTTATATTCGCTTTCTATCTTGCACTGGTAATGTCATATTTTTGTTAGAAATCAAAGGGTCTAAGTCACAAAACCACTGTCTTCTTAGTCAAAACTCAGAAAAAAAAAAATATACTAATAATGGGAAAAGCCTCAATTACAGTTAGTAGAGATCAGAAGCTACATTAAAGGACTGAATCTGAAGTTTTCCAAAGACACTGAAATCATAGGCTTTTTTACATTTCAATATTAGCTATGAAGCTGGTGTAACTGTGTAGGTGTGGAGTAGTAAGTTAAGTTTGTATGGTGACACTGATGTGAGCAGGATGCAGTCAGTATTTTGGACACAAATAAATATATCTGACTTCAAAACTGTGTCTTTTGTATAAAGTGATGTACCCTGATGATTGGTTTCTGCAGCTTAGGTTTGCAGGCTTAGAATCAACATGCAGGGGAAGGGGCAGATCTGCACAGAGGCATCCTGATTTACACTAGTTGAAGAATTTTGTTCCCTCAGTTGCATCTGGTGAAGTTATGAACTCTTCAGAACACATTTAATCTGTGAGGATTTCAGAATTTTCTACAGCCACTTGGACTGAGAAAGCTTCATCTTGGTGTTAAACATTCTTTTACCCATATTGCTCTTCTCATTATTTCTGTCCTCGGTATGGAGGAAGGCAGTTGTTGTTGCTTTGTCTTTTTGTTTCAGGGAGATTCTTTCTATGTCATTTTCTTTAAAAGAGCAGCTCATGAGCAGTGGTATGTTCGGTGGATTTTGTGCCACTCCAGTAGTGAGAAGCAGACATACACATGAATGAAATGAGTACTTACCCTGGGACTACAATCATTATGTGCAAATGAGCAGCAGAAAACAGGCAAAGTGAATTTAATGCTAAGTTAGTTCTTGTCACATATTGTTTCTTTTCATATGAAAATCAAAAAACATGTCCTCATGCCATTTGTTTTCCCAGTTTTTGAAACAGTGACTTATACCAGACACTGAACGTTCTTAATTGTATTCCCTGTCTCCACAGCTGCATCTGTTAATTTCTATGTCATATGATTTTTCTAGTGCTTTTCATAGGTTCCTTGGGATGCTTTGTATGGGGTCCCATGTCTTTTGTAGAAACTGTAAATTTACTCTGACATGATGTTTTGCCTGAATGTGATGAACATGATTCTATTTCTTTGCAAAACTTACACTTCTTTCTTGTGATATGTCACTTACCTTATACTTCGTCAGTTTACGGATTTGTTACCAATTAGCCTCATGCTATTTTTATTGATGGATATTGTTACTTAGAAGCACTTTTACAATGAAGGCAATGATTTTTTGATACAGGTCATGCTCTTTTGTAATGATTTTCTAATCTCTGTCTACTAGCAAGAGTGAAAAATATATTATTAGCTGTGTAATTACTTTCTTATAGGAAGTAAAAGTAAAGAAAAAATTGAGGTTCAGAGTGTATGATCAAGTATTATTATTTTAAGCAATTTTCAGTAAAATAATTTCTTTTACTAGAAAAGCTTTTATTTTTCACATAGTTCAGTAATTTATTTCTATTATTTCCATAACTAAATTGTTATGAGGTAAGTAATGAATTATTTAAAGGCTAATTGTTTTCTTAACTTGCAAGAAGCTTGTATCAGAGAACCTCATTTCAGTGTTTATATTTCAATTGCATATTTTTCTTTCATAAAAAGAATAGCAAAGATAGCTGTAAGGCAGTGTGTGCATCTGGTGGAGAATGTCTGTCATGGGTTCAGCAGTAGCACTCATTTTTCCCCTTCTTAGTAGTTGGTACAGCGCTGTGTTTTTGACTTGTGGCCTGAGAACAGCGCTGATAACACCAATGTTTTTAGTTAAGGCTTAGTACATTTTGGTCTGGCCAAGGACTTTCGGAGCCTCATGCTCTGCCAGGGAGGAGGGGGAGCCGGGAGGAAG
>JAOEHY010037644.1:0-11543 GCA_025447955.1 Psilopsiagon aurifrons | reverse complement strand
CTCCAGGAGCAGAGGGAAGAAAAAGGGGAAGTGAGTGAACAAACTGCGTGGCTGATTTATGGCCTAAACCACGACAATGTCATACGGAAAAGCTGAGAATTCTTACAATGATTCTTGTCTTAGCTCTCACCCATGCTTTGGAATAGGAAAATTAGATGCTGCGCCAGGATTTGCAAGCGTCAGTCTCATTACCTTATTCTAAAATGGTCAATTGGTATCTTTCTATGTCCCAGTTTCTCTGCAAGAAACAACTCTAAAGATTTCTAGGACACACAATGTGCCTATTAGATGCTAATTGTGTAACTGTCAATGTACCTGGCTCCTACTGATTCCTTACTGATCAGTAGTGCACCATCAGGTTATTCATTGCTGACTTGGTATTTACAGTTGTATATAAATGTTGTAACCCAAAAAGAGGCTTTCATTTTGCTATAAATCCTTCTAAGACTGTTTTCTTATTGCTATGAAAAACTTTTTTATGGCTCTTTCAGTCTTTTTAGTCAGATCAGTATGGGGTTTTGCATCTTTGTCCTTCTGTTCCAGCTTCTTTACAGTGACAGTGCAGCTCAGAAATACTATTCAGGGCAGTAAAACTAAATGAATATTAGTGACCTGTAATCCCTTTTCTATTCTTTCTTTTTTTTTTTTTTTTTTTGATTGGTTGCCCATATACTTTTTCTATTATTTATGTAAAATTATATGTAATATAGGATAGAAAACAAAAAATTCCTGAACTTCAGGCCATTTTTGACAATTTATTGTACTAAGGTGTGAATTTTCTAGTAATAACTTTTACATTGACCAATCAAATACGTATTTCCACTCTTGCAGTATGGAGGAGGAAGAGGAGGAGGGTATCATTGCTTTTGCCAAAACCCCCTATTTAAGAACTAGGCAAAATAATTTTTGAAGTCCTTTACTGTCACAAAAATTTGTGATAAGAAAACATCCTGGAAAGAATGGAAAGTTCTTCCGGTTTTGTATGTTTTATTTTTCACAGATAAATTGTCTTTTATTGCTGTAACAAGCCTACTGTACTTATGGTTATACATATAGCGAATTTACTAATACATAAGCTTATATTTCAGAAAGCAGGTTTATAGTTTGTTCTTTTTTTTAATTATTTGTTCTTTAGTCTAATCTCAATTTTACTCAGTTAGTCCCCTGCAGAGGATGTGAAGCACTTTGTTTCCTCTTTGAAGAAATAAGAGAAGCAAAATGCAAACATGCTAAAAATTTCATTTAGAGAAGGAAACAAATACAAGATTAGCTAAGACTCTGTACTGAGGCCTAAGAATCCCCTTTGATGTCATACGTAGCCAGTCCCAGAGTACATCAGAGGAAGCCAGCTGAGTATATGCTTCTGTCATAACGTGTTCACAAAGGTAGAAGCAATAATTTGATGCTTACATGAAAAAGAAATATTATCTTTTTTAAATAATATGTATTTTAAAATAGTAAATAAATATAAGCATGTTATAGATGCAAGAGCGAGGGTTAGTAGGTGGCTACGGGTATGACAACAGTACGCTTTAAAACATTAGGGAAAACAATCTGTAACTGTTTTTGAAATATCAATGAATTAATAATCATAAAATAATTTTGATTGGAAAAGTCCTTTAAGATCATTGAGTCCAAACATGAACCTAGCACCGCCAAGTGTACCATATAAGTCAAAAAGCCGGAGACACTGTCTTCCCAAGGAGCAGAAAGATAACTGCAATTAACCTTCCGTTGGGTCACTGCTGCAAAAAAATCAGACAGAATTTAGGTACAGAAAACACATTTTTGTCTCTGTACCAACACCTTACAATTCTTAGAATACTATGAATGCGTGTGAAAGGATGCCATGACTATGGGAAAAAGTTGTACCCACTGGTGTAGTCACAGACAGTTAGACTCTTTCCTCATAGGAGTCCAAGGACATAGCATGAGCTTCTGTGTGGCAGGGTGACTCCTGAAGCTCCCTAGCGGCAAGAAAGTTCGACGCTGACACTGACCCAGTGGGGGCTACTTGCTGGAAAGCCGGCACTGTCTTCCTGGAGGACAAAGGTAACATAATGTTCTTGTTTGCTGGTCTGAAACTGTTGTCTGACAACTAATGCTGGTTTGAACCTGTGCTGAATCTCAGTGAAAAGCCTGTACCAACACAAGGCACACAAGAGCCTGAGTCCAAAGGCGACTTTTGCCAGTAAAATGTCCATATGTGGTGTTGTGAGTGGGTAAACAGAGAAATACATTGTAAGTTAGGAAGGCTTCTTTTTTCTTTTCTATTTCTTACTTCTGAATGTCATCATCTTGCTGTGTTGTGGGGAGAGAAATCACATTCAGAATTCCAATGCAACTTGGCAAAAGCTTGTAAAAAAATGGGCTGATTGAATGATTGGTGTCATCTCTGTAAAAATGTGGCCTCTGGCTTACAGGTTGTACCAAATTCAGCACTCAGCAGGAGTCTGTAAAAGCAAGAACTTTTCATGTACCTGCCTTTCCCAAAGAAGGTTAATCTCATCATCATCTCTTATTTTTTTCACTTCAATTAACCGATTTCAGGTACTTATGATATATGACTTTGACTGACTATGAATACTAACTTGCTGTTCTTTATTGTTATTAATCTAATTTTTGTAAAACAGCTTATGCCGTTAAAGTACACATATTTTCAGTTACAACTCCAATTAATACATTTCAGATATCAAGATCTGATAAGTAAATGTGATTATATATGGAATACATTGCTTTTATGAAAGCAAGCCTCTACTATTTTACACTGATCTGAACTATATGATTGTTTTACTTTCAATAGCAAATTTCCCCTTGATCTATCCCTGTGTGTATTCACAGCAAATTGTGTATTCAGGAAATACTGGACTGCTGGTATAGTTTTTGTTTTCTCTAAGCAGGATTGTACCAAGGAAACACTGTATTTTTCCATGCATTTTCTGTTTTTCCTTATATAAAAGGAGCAATCTATTTCTTTTAAAGTATAGTCTTCTCTGAAAAGAAGTGCCTGGATAACTCAAGTAAATTTGGGTTCTACGAGAGAAATGAGAAACAAAAGAGATACTTGTTAGATGAGATTGGTATCTTCCCTATTGACGGTAGTTTTTAGCATTACTTCAAATACATCTGTCATGTCTTGCTCTATGCAGGCAAATTGAACAAACGGAGTACTGTGCTCCCACAAACTGATTAGGTGCCTCAGTAAGAAAAGTCTGCATAGACAGAGTCCGACAGTTGAATGACACATGCACAGCTGGGAAATGTTGAGTAGAGCTCATGGAGTAAATAGCAATGCCAATTTATAACTGCCGATGCCTGAGTTTGTTTTCTTTGGCAATTATTATTTTTCTTTCTAGAATTTTCCATCTTTGACAGAATGACTAATGTGGTCACAGATTTGCTGTCACACTGCAGTTTCTTTCAATATTCCAATTTTCATTTCTGAAAATAAGGCAAATCTTTTGTCTAAAGCATGCCTCTGTACAGCAGAAAATATGCCTATCTCCAGTATTTCTTTTCAACATGATCCTTTTGGCATTCTTTAATGCATTTCACCTTCCTCTCTCTCTTCTATTGTTTTCTTGCCATGTTGTGGAATTTGGTAGATAAATGATAGCAAATCATAGCTTTGTTTTAAGTATTTCCTCAGTACATGAACCCCATAGCACTATAAGCAGTACTATTCTCTGAAATCCTCCACCAAATCTAATGGCATAGGAAAGAAGTTAATTAAAAGTTCAACTAATTAAATAAGACTTAGTTTAATTTTCAAGACTGTAGGATACACTATATATTGAATCCCTAAAGGAAACTAATTCTGCAGCTAAGAACCACTGACTTTAGTACTTCAGCTTAAAAGGCTAAAGTCTTTTTACTTTACTTGTGCAAAACTAGCACTGAAATTTATGAGAAACAGAAAAAAACAAATCAAAAACGAGTGGCATGAGCTTCAGACTCTATATATAAGCATATTGGAAATACAGAAGCTGAAATCACAAGTTACCAGAGAGCTTCTGCAAATTAGGGTAAATGGTTACAGTAAGACTTTGTCTTATGAAACAGAAAGTTAATCAACCAATTCACTAAAAATGATGAAATACAATGAAACACATCTAGTCTAAATAATGTATCTATCTACTGATTTTGTAAAACCTAAAGATGAAAGCTATATTAAATGATTTTATCATCTTACCTTGAGGTCACAACTGCTAATAATGTATATTTCTAGATAACTTATTTATCTTAATATAATTTTTATCTTAGGTACAACAAAAATACATGACTTCAAACAATCACAATTATGCTAAATTTGCCCTAGATGTTTTAAAATGTTGATGCAATAATAAATGATCTTTTTTCTAATACTGAATAGATTTACCAGATGCTGTATCACACCACTGCATTTTCTTTGGAATTGATGGAGCAGAAAACTGACAGTCTTGTATGCACTATAAATTCACAGATATTTTTACAGTGTACAGACAGTACAAAGATCAGTGTCCTTTTGCATTAGGCATCTGGAAGAAATAGAAGCAAACACAATACGACAAAGAGGTTATTCTCTGAGGATGAAAAAAGGAGATGAAGTTGCTCTGAGCTGAATTAATCAAAGCATTTTATTTTTATTTTTACTTTATTTCCTTTACTCTTTTAAAAAGAAATAAAAATCTTGTGACATTACATATTGATTATTACTCACAAAGCAATCACTAAGCAAACCACTAGCAGAAACAACAAGGAACTCAACCATGTTGGCAAGAAAATATGGAAGACATTCCTACCTGGTGTGTAAGCCCATTATAATATACTAGATATTACACAACCCTTGTATCCCATGCAAGAGCTGGATGAGATGGAGAAATAGCACTAATCTTTCCAAAGTATAGGGCAATTTGCTTGAACTTTTGAAGGAAAAGCAGCAGAGTAGCAACTCGAAAGAGTCAAATGAGTAAGCAGTTCATTTCCTAATTTAGATGATAGCATGCTTCATCCAATTACTAGTTCTGGACTAGAACCAGCAAATAGCTTTATAAAGCAGTGGCAAAAGAAAACACTTAAAGCTTCATAATAGTGAACTACACATTACGACAGTGAAATACATGGCTTTGTAATAATGCCATCTTGACAACAGGACTGACTGAAAAATGAGTGACTACAAAATAACTTGATCATATCACATTTGTCTTTCAGGAAGACATATAAAGTATACATATAAATGCAAAAATAAATAGGACTCTAGAAAGGAAGGGCTGTTGTGAAGTAGATTACCTTTTCCTTTTATACTAGTTTCCAACTTGGATGTAAACCAGATTACTTCTGAAACTGGCATATGTGTTCCTGTGGAAAGCCTCATTTTGCGTGAACCACCATTTTAAAATAAACTGATGTGCTGCAGGTTTCATGTTGCTTAGCTTGTGCCCCAAGCGACACTTTTTTTGGGTTGTCACCTGTTTTTTGTGCTTGCTTTAATCTAGTAACTGAGCTTTTGCTCTGGTATCTGCACACAGTTTTCCCTAGGATTGTAGTTAAATTTTTAAGACAGCTTCATTTTCCATGTTTAATTAAGCAGTTCTTGCAAATTCATAATAAAAAGTAAGAAAAAAAAAAAAAAAGAAACAGAAAGAAGAAACAAAAAATAAAAGCCAGACAGCACTAAAGATGAGTTACAGGAGGTGGAAGCTTTTATACTGTCACCATGAATAATAGAATCCAGAGTGCTTCTACATTGCACAAATGTTCTTCCAGTAGATTTTCTAAACTACAACCATATGCTTGCAATGCAAAAATATCACAGGGAGTACTGTCCTACTTATTACATCAAAACCAGTGGGGTTTAGCTCTTCTCAGTTAGCATCAATGTAATGTAGTTAAATCAGCAAAGCATTCCCTAGGATATAAAATCCTCTCTGATGTCTCTGTATGTTCTCCCTAGTAACAGGGACCCAGAGAGGTTCCCATGGAGAATAGTGGGTTATAATCTGAAGTAACACAACAACGTGAGAATAGGCTTTCTTTTTGCTTGTTTTAAAGTCATGAAGAAAGAAATAATGAGCAAGGAGTGATTGCATGATTTTAAATACATAAAATTATGACAATATTGTGTGCAGAGCAAGCCAAAAGATCATGTGAGGATGGTACAGCGACAGCTGTTTCTACCTTTTTATATACCAGAAGTAAACCTGTTGGCTTGTGAAATGCCCCTTTTGTATTTCTAGCACTAACTATCAGCAATTACAGTATGATGGTAGGACATATGGTAATGTAATTGAAGGTGTGGCAAGAAATCAGAGTTAGGCATTTAGGGCCATATGTTCTCCTCTACTAAGCAGAGTGGAAGGAAGCAGATGGGCACAAGTCAAAAAAAGTCACAAAGGGCTGGCATAGTCCACCTGGAAGACAAAGGCAGCTAAGTCACACTTTGGTGTATATCAAAGTGGTGAGCATTCAGGAAGCTGGAATGATGAGCTGGAATCAATGTGCTGCTTCTTAAGATCTAACTCATATTTCCAGGTGTGTTAGCTCTGAACAAAAGACTGTTAACTCAATGAAAATGGGTAGCTGCTGTTCCACGCTGTGTTTCCAGAGACTATAGTCGTAGACCAGCACTGGCTGAGTAAGCCATGCAGAAGAGACCTTAAGTGGCTGGGAAAACTACGTACAACAGGGCCACATACGGGCCACAAGTCCTTTTCTGGCCACCCTGGTATGAGACTGCTATGAGACATAATTTCCAACAGCTGTTCAGACTTTTGGTCTCTGCTCATTTATTTGTCTTCTATATTGCTGTCTCAGGAGATATTGTATTATTGCTTAACTCCAGACATTTTTAGGATGGTTTCTGGCTGCATTTAGAAATTGAGATAAACTACAGCCTGTTCCAATTAATAATTACCTTCCTACTTCACTACCCTTCTTCTTTCTAAAATGGACATAAAGTCTACTTTCAAGTTAGAAGGGCAGAAATTTGCACTGACTGTGCATTAACTTTTGACTGACCACACTGGTGAGTGGTGTGGGAAATTTAAATTATAATTATTGCATGTTTTAATTTCAGATTTTTATTAAAACAGAAGTTGAAGAAAGAAAAAATTAAATACATTAAATAATAAAGTAAATATGCTAGTATTTTCTTGCAATACAACCCCCTCCTTCCACGAATAATCTTTGTTTGGGAATATTCAATGTGTGAGCAATAAGTCAATTTTTAGTCAGCAATTTTAGATCACTATTGTTATCCAGCATCACGTGGAAAAATCAATAGCACAAAAACTATCTTCACTATATGATTCACTATTATATATGCTATGTATAGAATCCCATACTAGGTATTCATTTTTTTTTTTTTTTGAGTAACACTGGAAACAGTATGCTGATTTTTTTCTGGAGTGAAAGCTATCCTGCTTTTTGTGGGAGAAAAAGACAGATTTTTTTTTTCTTATTTCACTGAACAAAATAGAATAAGAACATGATTTCAGTGTTCAAATCTGGATTTCAGTACTACCCTTCATCATGCAGTTAGAGAAACCAGGTTGTACTCTGACACCAAACAACCCTGTGATTAAGAAGTTATGTATTAATAAAACATTTAAGAATACACAACTGACAGAAAATAAATAGAATTGTAAATTCATACGTACCACGGTTGGGCGGTTTGTGTTTTTCACGTGTAATTGGCATCTCCCTCCAGTTAGTTAGGCACGAACAGGCAGCGCGTTAACTTCCAGCAGGGGGCAGCATGGTATGCAGTTTTTCACCCCATGACCAGGCTTAAGGTATTAACAATATGATTTACTAATTAATACCGAGGTTTGCTGATTACAGACCGTCGTGTAAACTCCATTCCTATCAAAACCGGCATAGAAGTGGTAGTTCTGTGGCTGATCTGAAGGACTTAACATAGATACAAGACATCAGTAAAGTATCAAAGAGGGCGGGGGGGGGGCTAGAGGAAGAAATCATTATTCACAAAGATTACACTATGTAGTGTAGGTTAAGACCTCATTTTTTCATCAGTACTCAGCTATTAGTGGATAAGCACTACAGATAATAAACATCAGATTAGAACTAGTCTCCTTGATGCTTTGCAGACAGGAGACTGACACAGTGGTAAAATGACGCCATTCTCTGCTTGAAAAGCTGTTCTGCGGTCTTTATATGGTATTGTTTCCAGCCCAAATGCTGGCAGTGAAATTAGTTTTCCTAAAGACCATTATATCATTAAAATATTGAGTTTGAAGACATGTTTTTGTACTAGATATTCCTGGAAATTAGGATGACTTATCTTTAGTATCAGACCGCCAAAGGTCAAAAGTGAACATAATTATCCCCAAAGTCTTTTGTTTATAGATGTGCCTCTAAGATCAATAGAATTGTTACGAAGGTGTGCTGGGAATGAGGAGGGCACTTTCAGTATCCTGCATAATTGATTCTACTGTTGATTTAAAGTGCAGTGGTCCTTACTTTTTGGGGATTTTTTAAACTCAGTGCCATGAAAGATTACAGTTAAAGCTTAAGAATCTGATTTACCACATATTTTCCCTGCCATTCTAAATAGATTGTTTTGTTCTTATTACAGTATAAATGAAGGAGAGCAGAAGGAAAATTATTAATTTCCTTTAAAGCAGCAGAGCAGAATTAATGATATCTCAGTTTTCTGATGAGGATGAGTAGTTTCTTAAGCCAAACAGAAAAATAGCTCTAGCTGCTAATCAATTACACCTGGATTAGGAGATATTACTAGCAATTAATGGCCTTGTAGCATTGAAATCAGTGAGGCTTGTCAAAAGAAATAATGAAGTCCACAGCATTTCCACTGTTCAGCTACTGTATCCTGAAATTATTGGATGGAAAAAGAAAGTCTCTTACTGAAAATGAGGAAGGCTAACTGCATGCTGAAAAATGTTCAGATGTCCAGAAAAGAGGATGCCCCAGATATTCATGAGCTATAAAAAGTAATTGTGAATGTGTTTCTGCACAGTCTTCATATTATAAGTGGGAAAAATATGAATTTTCCTTTTGGTTAATTAATTGCATTGAAAGTGGCTCACACCATGATTTTGCATAATGTGAAATATGCGGATTTTCAAGGTTTCAACATTAAACCAGGTGATAGCAACTTTGCTTTGACAGTCTGAATTTGTTTGGACTTGAAGCTCTAAGCAAAAATTGAGGAGGAGGGTATAAATCTACATGGATAAAACCAAAAAAAATATTTGTACAGAACCTACAAAGCCAAATGTTAAGTTTTGCCAAGATGTAGTAACAGAAAAAAAAAAAAAAATTAAAAGTTAAGCAGCTATGTTCCCACTAAGACTTTTCAAAATCAACCGAATTTTAGGATGGTAGAGCATCTAATGCTACTTATTTCAGTGATCACCACTTCTGTAAAGAAGTCTTCTTATACAATAATTACATACCTAACTATGGGTGTCATGATGTGCCTTCCCTCTTCCCCCAACCTGACCTTTATTTCCCATAACCTTGCTCACATGATAATAACCAGTGGCCATCATATCTGATGCATCTAGTCATGATGACTGCATCCAGCTCAGTGTGTATTCAGGGGAAACAGATAACAGCAGAATAGCCAAGGGCTAATCTGAGCATCAAGTCCACCTGATCGTAGTGCTAGTTAAAGTCTGACTCAAGCCACATTCTGAATGAACTAACATTTATAGTAGGTACGTAAATATGACTATGAGTCTGTTATCTTATTCCATAAATGGTAGACAGCCCAGAGCCTCTTGAGTTTTCCTGCATGGCAGTGTGCTGCACAACAGGTTGGATGGAGTTTGGAGCAACCTAGTCTACTGGAAGACATCCCTGGCCATATCAGGAGAGCAGAACTAGATGATCCCTTCCAACCCTAACCGTTGTATGGCTATATGATCTCCCCTTGAGCAGGGATGACTCTCAAGGTTACTTATGAAGGTTGAGAGAATCCTGATTGAGTCTGATACTTGGTAAGTAAATCAGGAAGAAGTGTGCTGAAATAATGAAAACATATCTAAGTGATATAAAGAATTTATTGTGCACATATAATCATTTAGACATAAACTGTCAAACAAATCTGAGACTAAGTCTGGAACCAGCTGCACCTAAATTGCCCTCCGAGAAACAGTTTAGAGCACAACGGGGTCATGTCTGAACCTCACAACTCAACAGGAGGGTTTCCCTGACAGTTTTTTCTGACCCTGTCCTCTATGCAGTAAATAATCAATTGCACTTTGCCACTGAATCTTATGAAACTACTGTGACACCATGGAACTTTGTTAACTCACTGTTTCATATCAATAAAATATATTGCTGCTTCTCTCGTAACAAGAGAAGTGCCTTATTCCCTCAGTGATAATGTGTTTCCTCCTTGCCTGGTGTAGTTTAGTTTGTGAGTGTTGTCGGCTTCCTTTTCTGAAGTGAGTGCTGTCAAGGAAGATTTCACCCACAATGGGCATGTGTCAACAAAAATGCAGAGTTTGTGGAAATTCAAAAAATATTTGCAGGGGTGAAGGTGTATGGATTTACATAAAACGGGCTAGAGAGTAGACATCCAAAACTATTAAATTACATACAAATCAATCCCTCAGTACAGTATTTTCAGAAGATGACTCACATATACTTAATTGTTCTTAAGTACACCTAACATCACATCTGGAAGTCAAATACTCCCTGTGCAGCCTGATGTATGGAACTTTGAGGGTCAGGAAGAAACTTTGTTTGAGAAATCCCAGAAGAATTAAGGCATGGCCTGCCTGCATGCGGTTTATTCTTCTATACCCACAGCTCCCTGATGATATGAAAAGGACTCCAGGGAAAGCTAGAGGTTTAGGTATAAAGCTAGGAGGAAGTTGCAAAGAAAAGGTCAAGTAAATGGCACACTGAGAATTTTAAATGCTTTGGATGGAAGCCACAGCAGAGCAAGGTAGGCACCTGCAGGATAGGGGTATGAGATGCCGAACACAGAATTGTAAAACTTCTTTGGCTTCCTACTTAGTTACCCTCCAGTAGATGGCATCTGTTTCAGGGTCTAGATACATAAACCACCAGTGGGTACAAATATATGCATTGCATATCCTGACATTAAAATAGATGAAGAAATGACACTGTAATAGAAGAAATGGCACAGTGACAAACTGGACAGAGCCTTGGGTGATATGTTCTAGTGTGAGGTGTCTCTGTCCACGGCAGGGGGGTTGGAACTAGATGATCTTAAGGTCCTTTCCAACCCTAACCAACACTTGGTGTGATTAAATCTTCCTGTGAAAGCATGCAAACTCACAATATTCTATAGTTATAAGCATAACACTTAAAGCATTTTTCATTTTTCATCTATATACTCATAGAACATGAAATCCAAGATTTCTTTAAAATTAATAGCATTTTTAAAGGCAATTTACAAGGAGAACATATGGTGTTACATTTTATTAAATACTGGGAAAAAAAATGCTTTATCAGCTCTCTGAGAGGCACTCCCTTTGGTCTTGCACAGACACCAGAAATACTGTACTGGTCCAATTTTTTCAAAAGCTGAGAGAAAACAGAACCTA
>JAOEHY010037643.1:0-67593 GCA_025447955.1 Psilopsiagon aurifrons | reverse complement strand
CCCCCCCCCCCAAGGTCAGTATTGTAGAGACATGTATTTCTGCTTATATGCTACAAGATGCATAATCTGTGCTTTTTTTATGCTGTTATGTAGTTTGATTTTCATGGCAAAATTCATCCAATGTATAAATCTACATTTTCAGATGTAGTACACTAGAACTGTACCATTCAAATGCTGTAATAACAGATGTCCTTCAGTTGTTTCCTCCCTCAGTGCTTGGGAGAATATCCATATGATTCACAAATGGCCAAACCAACAGTGAATAAATTCCACAGCTGACAATCCCTAGATAAGTCTTACTTCCAGCTGCCTTTTAAATCAAGAGATCTGAAAATAAGTGTAGCACAGTCCACACTTTGACAGAGAAGAAGCTATGCATGTATCTGCATTCTTCTCATAGCTTGCAGTACCTCTTAGTTTTAAATTTTGGCAAAATTCCTTCCTCTGCAGCCAGGCTGTCCGATCTGGAGAGACAAGAAATCATTAGGTGGATTGAAAAATACAGACATAGATGTAAAAAAATATGTACTTGTTGGTTCTTCTGTTTTTCGTTTTCATCATTTTTCTTCTACATTCGACCCAATAATCTTCCCCATAATCTATGATCCTGACAAGTATGTGATCTAAGCACCCCCAATAGTGCTGCTGCACTTTTTGCTGCTAGTTACCAGGGAAATTGCATTTTAGCACCTGGTACATAGGTCTGTCATAAATCATCTTTTCTGTTTCAGGTATCAAAATTCCACAATAAGCATTACTGCTCAAAGATAAGAAATCATAATTTGCAACCACATTCAACTCCATCATCTCCCTGCTAGGTGTCAGACTGCAGCAAGTCAGACGTCATGACACCTTTCAGACGGATCAGAGGTTTGCAGCAATATGAAGCAACCCCCTCCCACATACAGTACTCAGAATGGCACTTCAAAGGCTAAGAGATTCTGGTAATTTGGAGTTTGGACTCAGAATCAGATGTGTCTGGCAATTCAGTATCAAAACCAGAAACCGAATGAGGTACTGAAGTGCTTCTGTTGCTGTAACAGGAATAGCATGGAAGATGAGTACTGATCATATGCATGGTTCCATGTATTTCTAGGTTTTCATGTCAGTACTTCACCTAAGGTTAGTATTTTTTTAGTCAGATCTGAGATTTTCTGAAGCACTGCTTACTTCTGAAATGCAAGAGTTGGCTTCCCTGGAAATAGCGCTCAGCGGGAAAAGAACAAGAGTCAGAAAAGTAAAAACTGCACCAGAGATTAAGAGAAAGAAATCCTTTGTGTTTATATTTTGAATTTATGAAGCACTTTGTTATCATCAAGATCAGCACACCATAAGAAAATCTTGGTGAACAGACTGAAAAGAAACCAATTTTCTTTCATTCTGCCATCTTTCCTACCTCTTTCTCATTCCTTCCCATCATTTGTACTTTTAATCCATACTTTACTGTTCACATCACCTTACAGAATCACAAGAATCACTCTGGCCACCCTGCCACTGCATGTTCCTTTAGATAGGAACCCATTCAGTTTTACATAAAGCCTACCTGGAGCAGTGGAAGATACAAGTTATCCAAAAATTATGCTAACAGCCAGCCATCATTCCCAGAGAAAGATGTGCTAATTAGAACATGAGTATATTTTTGCAACTTTTTTTAAACAGTCCCAACAGCATCTTGCGTTTTCATAAGGAACAAAATCTCCTCCTTTTTCCACCAGAAAAAAAACCAGGCTTTTTTCAACAAGAGCTTTAAATCTATTATTGCCTTCAAGTAAGGTTTTCTACAGCCAAGGGCAAAACATTCCTTCACATTGTTATGGATGCTCTAATTAAGAGGGTAGCAACCGCCCTAGAAATATAATAGGGGTTCACAGATTATAGTATCCAAATTAGGTCCTTTTTTTCCCTCTATTTGTTTGGTGACTATCCCAATTACGGCTCTCTTTTCACTCCCTCTAGTTTCAGTCACTTAAGCCTTGTGAAGGGTAACTGGCAGAGTGAAGTTTTATAGATTCCTTACAGATTCAGGTTCTTGAAGGAAATGTAGAGTCCTCAAATGTGGGAACAGAACCTGCAAGAACCTGTAAACTTGGCCACAGGGAGAAAATTACCACATCCATTAAAACATGGGATAATATATCTCCCATACACTGGGGGTGGAAAAAATGGCAAAACCAGACTGTGTGAAAGCATTACCTGGTATGTCTAAAACCAGCATTGTATGTGTCTCTATCTTAAGATTACTTAACATAAATTGGTGTTATCTAACCCCACACGTCTCCACTGAGGGAATGTCATCCTGAGTGCACAGAACAAGAACATTGACTTGAAAGAATAAACAACTCTTCTTTGCCATTTTCTTTGAAAAATGAACGTAGGGAAGAGGAACGTGATTTCTGTTGTTACTTGTAACTCCTTCCCCAGGTCGAGCATGTGTCATAATCAAGCAAACAAGCACAAGAATTTTTTCATTGGAACAAACAGAAGGGAAGAGACAATTTAAGCCCTGAAGATGTATCAGCTTTCAAAATCTCTTGCCACTTTGCATCACAAATTCTTCTAATGTTCAGGATTTTGCACTGTATAAAGGCCACCTGGAAACCTGTCAGTGGTACTGCTCAGTTAAGGCTTGGGATCATGTGGGGCTACATAGGTATGAATCCCCTTGATGAAATCAAGAAGGTTAAGGGTGGATGAAAAATACAGTCAAAACAAAGCCCTGATCTTAGAAAACTCCAGTTCTTACTTTTCAGTCTCCCTTGTACCTAGCAAGGGCACAGAGGCTATTTTTGAACTGTCTAGACTATTCTAAAAAGAACCTTTTCTTTTTCCTCTTCTGGTTAATGGTCATCAGGAAGAAGGGAATTAGCCAGTCTCTTTGTGAATTTGCCTACATGCTAAGCCCACATAAATGTTTACAAAGCACACTTATTGGACCATTGTAAGAGCACATCTCTTCAGAGCTATGCATTTATATAACTGACTTACATATAGTTTAATCAGTCCAAAAAGCTGACTACCAAAGTAAATTTTTACGTGACACTTTGTATTTAGGTAAAATCTCTCTCCTCACCCTCCTCCCCAGTTTAGCTTTATAAAGTGTATACATGTGAATGTGCGGCTGAGTAATTTAAAGTTCGTATTTCTGATAATCGATTATTGGAATTACTGTTATTGATTGTTCTGATAATTTATTTCTCCTATAGGCAGAGCTTCTTTGCTTTATTGTTTTCCTGGCCCTTTAGGTGAGACTCTCCATATTAAAGACAGATGGTGGGACAGGTACATAACTCAGAAAGCATCAGTGTGTCTACCTTCTGACATGTGGCTGGAATGCTTCTTGCCATTTCCCTTTTTGCTGCTCTTTCCTGATGCCACTGAAAATCTTGTTGCAGCTTTTCTTCTGAAGACGCTTTTTCCCTACTGATGACTTTTATTTTTTTTTCTTTTTTCTCCACAGAGACATGTTAAGGAATGTTCTAGATTGGTCGTGTGAGAGTATATATGTGTTCATGCTTTCAGTGCTATGAAAGGTTGGTTATGATAGTCAATAGTTTTTTAGAGAATCTGATACAATAAAAGAGAGTACACTTCTCACAAATCACCACTCTGTCATAATCTGAGACCATCATAGCTTTTCATTAAATGGGGTTGCTTCATCAAAGCTAACTGGGGATGGAGGTCACTGTGGATTGCTGCTTTCTGGGTACTCAGAAACCTTTTGGAGTTGATTTTGTGCTAGCATGGAAAATCTAAGTAAAATGGTAGTGATCAGCCAGTTCTGAACGGAACACGGAAGCAATGTTAGATGGTGTTGGCTGGGGATGTGGTAAGTAAAATGCTTTATTTTCTCCCTAAGCTTTGCCTTTTGTGCTGGCCACTGCAGCCTCACTTCCTCTGCTCTTCTGTCTACCCAGCTGTGTCCAGCTGCTGGTGCTTTTCTTGTTCTTACTGTGGTGGGGTGTTTACAGGCAGACCAGACTCTGCCCTGCTGTCTCTGCCGATATCTCTGTCTGACAGAATTGGTCCTGTTTAGACAGGAAATTCAGTTCAAGTATAATGCTAGGCTAGTGTGACTCAGAAGTCACGAAGCAGGCAAGTTCAGAGATTAGAGTGTTTTGCAGAGATGGCATGTGTCCATCCAGAAGTGAAAAATGCTTTAAAATTCTGTTCCTTCAGCAGGGACTAAACTCCCTGTCAGTACTAAACTCCCATTGTCGGTAAGCATTTGGACAACCCACTTATAATGACCTGATCCATGACAGTAATTCAAATGCTAACTGTAACTTTAATAGTAATTGAAACGTGAAAGAGCAGTAGGCACCAACAGCATCTAGAAGTTCAAAGGGTAGTAAGGAATGACCAGATAAATATTACCGCTTTAAACATTTGCAGGTGTATTTTGTATAATACCCTAAACACGTACATATACATGCAGGCATAGTTTAAGAAAACCTAATTTTTATAAAGATTGTGTTAACTGTGAGTTAACAGTGTCAGTTCACAGGGTGACTTTAATCCAGACAAGCAGCTGAAAGAGAAGTTTTGCTTAAGCTTCTGAAGTAATGTTATTTCTGGAAATAAGCTTGTTGCTAATTTCTCACAAGTAGCTATTTTTCTGGTGCTTATCTGCCTGTGTTGGCAAGATAGAACAACACACAAGCATCTGACTAGTAAGTTTTTATTTAATTTTATTTACAGTATATTCCTTCTGAGGTTTGTTTTTAAGAAAAGGCAGGACTTGCTAGGTATCCTGTCTAGCTTCACAGTGAATTTTAAGACTGTTGGAATCATGGTTAGTAAGGGCATTAATTTAAGTCATTTCCTCTTAGAACGCTGGAGGATTTCTTCCCAGGACAAAGCTCAGAACATTTGAGTGCATGTACGAATGGCAATCCAGTTCTTTACATTACAAGTGACGTCAGAGCTTGACAGTATTTATTTGTGTAGTGATGGTGCTGTTTCACTTTCCTTTCTCCTTTCGTGTTTCAACAAAAGCTAATCATACTTGGGTGTACCAACATTGCCTGTCAGTTGTTCATTTTTAGTTGGCCTCATTGCTCACCTGGATATTTTCTGCACTGGTCAAATTCTCTGTTTGGATAACCACCCATTAACAGTGTTAATTACTACAGTTACCTTCAAATAGCCAGTTTCTGTAAAAGGTAGTGAGGGATTTTCTCTTTTAAAGCTGTGTTTCCTTTTAGTGAAATGCATTGTGAGTAACACCTAGTTCAGAAGTGTCTCTCTAAGGCTGTTCCTCCTACTTTATTCCAAGCCTTCTGTCCTCTCTCTGCCCTTTCCCCTAGCAACTATCAAACTATTTACCACCATATTCATGCTCTGTAACTCAGTTGTGCCTGATCTTTTGTCTTTTCAAAGGCTTGTAATGGAGTTTTCCTTGCATGACCAGTAATGTTTCCATCACAGTAACAAAACATAAGCATTTCGCTATGGGTGAGCACCTAGTGATTCAGTGGGGACACCAACATCTTGGTCATGGGATGGGAACGTGTCTTGCTGTAAGATGGGATGGATGCTGAGGCAGCCCTTTCTCTGTGACCCACTGGTCACAGGCGCTGCCCTGCACTTGACCTGAGCAGATATGTGCTATGGACTTGATGGGGAGAGAGAGAGAGCTGGCACTTTGTCATGTATGAGGTGTCCTTCCAGCTGTGTGGGACTATGAAGCCTCCAGAAGATAGAGCAGCAGGGAAAAACAAAGGGGCAAGTAATTCAGACAAATGATTTAGTCAGGCTGGATCTCTGTTGTTGTAGCCTGAGCTTCCCTGATCTTATGTGCATTACAGACGTGTGCAAATCCATACATAGATGCCATGGTGTAACAGGAGATGTAGGCATCTTTCTGTCTTCTCATAGTACCAAATTAAATTTCACTGGGGAAATTCTGTGTTGACCAAGGCTGGCGATTTTGGGAACTGATGTTTTAGTTACATTTGAAAAGAGATCAGATCAGAGGTAGAATCCTTTCTCTAAAGAGAGAGTTGACTTATTTCACCATTACTGTTCTTTAGCTCTTCAATAAATATTCAAGATCTTGCAGTCTCATAAAGGCTTCCTCCATCATAATGTTGACTTTATTATTAAAATTTGATTATATTGCACTTTGTTGAAATACAAGTGTTTATTTTGTTTTGAATCCTGACAGTTCCTGATAAATGCTTCTGTATTCTAATGGTAGTTGGTATTCACAAGAGAATGTCTGCGAGACCCAAATTCTATCCTTTACTATAAACTTTTTAAGCTGGTAGGGAGAGGAAGGTGCTTTTTTTTTTTTTTTTTTTTTTTATTTGGTTTTGGTCAGTTTTGTTTTTTTGTTTTGTTTTTTTTTTTGTTTTGTTTTTTGTTGTGTCTTTTTGGGGGATGTTCTGGTTTTTTGTTTGTTTTTTTACAGACTGTGTTTGAAGGAGATGGAGTAGAAGCTATTTGTGCAATTGCAGAGCATCACCTTCTTTAAGGAATGGTAGCTTCTCATAGAATTGGAGAGAATAAAAATCCAAAGAATGGGAAAAAAAATAATAATCCTTCTTTCTCAAGAAATCGATTTTTTTTTGGTACCATCACAGATGGCTATATGCGAAAATCTCTCCTAGTTTGAGCTTTCCTAAGTTACCTTGCCCTATTTTGATGCTGTTTACTTCTTTTTAATGCTGTAAAACTTTTTGCATAGAAACTTAAAAAAAGCAGAACCAAACCCATGTGCATGTGCTATATTGCATGACTCATGATGCTCTTTCTGGGAGGAGGAACTTGCTGTATCCTGGTATGTATTCAGAAGTAGCCAAGCTACTAGGCTGAGACATTTGAGGGTTTTTTTTCTCCCTCCCTTTATCAGGCCATATACACTAAAACTTCCTGTATCAGGAAATGGGTGCAAACTTCTTTCTCGCTTCCCTGGTCCCTGTATATTTTTTAATCCAAAGAAAGCTGAGTTTCTAATAATCTGCTCCAGGAGTGTAGGATTTATGGGATAAGAAGTTCTCTTTGGTTTGCAGTTAAAGCAGAACTCAGAAGAAATTGTTACCAAATGCTTGCTTTTTGTAAAGACCAGGTTCACACCGAAATTTACAGGCAGGCTGAGGTAATGTCTTGGAAAATAAGAACCTGAAATTACAAAAAAACATTAAAAAAGTATCTAAAAATCTATCTCTGTAGCCAAATTCAATAGTTCCTCTTTCACATTTTGTAATTTCTGTTTTTAAAATGTCACCTTATTTATTTGCGGGCAAAATCTGGTTTGAACATCTTTTTTTCAAAATAACTTTTAGTAAAATAGTCTGGTATTTGAAGAAGCAAAGATACTTGTACATTATTATTATTTTAAAACAAAAGAATTCAGATTAAATAGGTGTGGTGCTGAAAGGGAGATAAGCTTACAACAGAAAATGTGATTGGAACGGCAAAAAATAGGTGATACAGTTCACAGTGTAACGTGAAACATGAAGCTGCAGATAATTATTTAAATTATTTAAAAGAATATTAAGAGGCCTCTTGCTCAATGGCTGTGCCTGTCAGCTGACTACATACTTAAAATGCTATATTTGAAGAAGCCTCTGTAATCTGTACAAATTTGAAATGGGGTAATGCAAAAGAGTTTAAATGGCTGTAATGCTAGCTGTGTTATGTACTTATTTACTTAATGATAAGGATTTATTTATTTAAGGATGTATTGGCATCCCAAATGCATTCATTGCTGTCTAGGCATGAGCTAGAGGTATAAGCCATTGCAAGAACTGTCACTCAGGGCAACTTATGTAACTCCAAATGCTCACATTGTGTACAATCCCACTGTTGAGATGGAACCTTGGTCATCATCAGGAGGCACTGAACAATGCCGAGCAAAGTATCTCCCCATTTTCTATGGCTGTGTCAAGGAGAACACATCTTCCTGTAATCCTTGGTTTTAGACAAATTACAACAAATTACCTCATGTAGCATGCACAGTTTGCCATTCATGTTTGTCTCTTGTGAACATACAGCACGCATAAGCTGTTCCCAGTGATGAAATGCGAATTTATGTGCAAGTAGGCAGTGAGCAGCACTCTGAAAGTCATTTCTCCAAAATACATGCAAGATGAGTCACAGACAAATGAAGATGGAAAGTAAATACAAAGGCAGAAGGGATCTAGGTGACACCAGCCTATTGTATCATTCTAGCAGAGAAGGTGTATGTTTGCATGCTCTGCTGGAGCAGTTTAATATGTGCCTACAGCTGTGTGACCCCTGGTTTATGGCCATTGTAGACAACACACCATAACACACAGTGTGAATGCTTCTGTTTCTTTTTTAATGTACATCAGTGAGGTGACTTGTATCAATTCAAGAATGAGGCACAGATGCTAAGTAACAGCTAGCTCAACTATGGTTTGCCAGCTGTAAAGCAGTGATGAATTTCTAGGGTCAGTAACTTCTTAATCCAGCCTGTTCATATCTGTGAAATTGTACCTGCATATTGTTTGGTAACAGCATTTGCATTTTTCATGTGTGGGATAATGATCCCTGATGAGATTCCTGTCTGACTTTAGCTGGTGAATTAATGGGATGGAATTGCTTGCTTAACTTTATAGTTGAGCACACTGTAGTTAATGAGGCCTTACTCTGTCACACCTTTTTTTTGATGAAAATCTCACCATTCTGATTTAGGAACCTTAGTGCAAACTGTAGCAGCCCTTGTGTATACCTCTGGAGTTCTTTGTTTCAGCCCTAAGTATGACATGCAAAATGTCATGAGGTGGCATTGAGCTGCTGGCTGCCACTCATTTTTCATTCTTTGCAGAAGACCTACAGATGCTAAGCAAATCAAATGGTATTTTGCACTTTGGGAGCATTTGTTAGTATGGCAACCTTAGGACTTGCCATGCTATTACATGGGTCTGAATAAATTATGGGGTACTATGATAATAAGAGATTTGGGGAAAGAGAGTCAGTAGAAGTATGAAAGGAAGATGAAGCACAGGAAAACAAAGCTGCTTAGAGTATCTGCTTAGAGACAAGATGCAAAAGAGAATTATCAGAAGAGCTAGGATATAGCAACAGCCCAGCAATCTCTTAAGTGCAGTAAAAAAAGTCATCTGATTTGGGAGTTTTGACATAAGATTAGCCATGAGTACCTACTTTCAGCTACTGCTGATTGCAGCAGAGCTGGGACTGAGTAAGGACATCCCCCAGGGCTCCTCACTTAGCAGCAATCACTTCCTGCAATTAACTTGGGGAGCAAAGCTTGTAGTTCAAGCTGGTGGTTGTGTGTCTCTGCTCCCAGGAGTCAAGTGACCTTGTTTGTGCTATGTAGCTGGACCAGTACGCAGCTGTTTCCACTGTAAACATTCAACAGAAAGCTGTTTTCAGGGTATGCTTCTGCATATTACTTTGCAATTAGTTTTGTATGGACACACACCCTATCCCCTCCTCCCATAGCTGTCCAAGTGCTTTCTGCTGCTGTAGTCAGAATAAGTACATTGTGCACTTTCATTTCATTTTTGCCCTGTCAGGAAAATGGGTGGCTTGATGTAGAAAGGAATGAAGGTGATGCTTATGGCACTGGAGAAGCAAACTGCAAGGTTGAAGTGGCAAGGTAGTTTGACCCTTCCTAAAAGAACAAAAAATAAGTGTGTGTGGAACCATTAATCTGACAGTTTACAGGACACTTCACAGGAAAATTAAGGTAAAACTGTGATAGAAAAAGGTAAGTATATCCAAGTCTGAAATTGTTTTGGAAGAGTAGAATTTGTATATATTCCAGAATAGAATCTGTGCAGTGCTACAATGCTTTCTTTTCTAGACTCCAATTAAAAATTATCCCACTAGGTATGAGAACAGATTTGTTTACATTAATAGTTTCTCTGAAACTGAAAAGATTCAGGCATGAAAATATTTTAAGCATCAAATTCTGGTTAGAAATAGAATGGAGCTACTGGGGATTGAGGGATGTAAGAGGGGTGGATAGGACCTTTCTTCTCCTGTACAAACATCCTGCCCTGAGTAGTGTCCTTGAACACGTAAGAGCTTCCCAGGGATCTTTGCTTATTAATATTGGCATGCTGGACAAAGGGGAGGAGGAATATGGTTTTGCTTTCTCATGAGATTTTTTTTTTCTTCAGTAGTGTGTGATTTGTCATGTTTTTGACAGCTTTCTCTTAGGGCTCTCTTTATGCTAACGGTTCTTTTTTTTCTTCCCTTCTCTCCCACCCACCTCCCCAGCCCTATTCAGTTCTGTCCAGTGGAGGAAAAATCCAGCCAGTTGGGAGAAGGCTTTTTTACCTTGGTGACAGAGCAGAGATCCCCTAGGCATGACTGAGCAGCAGTGGCTGTGGAGAGGGGTTTTCTCTTTAGTTGCTGAGTAGGAGACCCTGTCTTTGGCTTTGACTTTCCTGACCTAGAGATGTCTTATGTGGCATTGTCCCTGTTGCCTGTGCCTTACCATGAGGGAAAGAATGAGAGGAATGACATCTGACAGATGTGTGGGCATTTTGCTTAATGCTGCTGGAAGATGTAGTGGTGCAATGAGTTGCATGGAGTAATGTTCTTGATAACACAGAGAAAGAATGGAAAAAAGAGGGGGGGGAGTGGGAGAGGCAGGGAAAAAGATAAGAATGTTAAGGATTTCAGCTTAATTGTCTCGACGGAAGTACATCTTGGAGCAAAAGCCCTGCAAAGGATTTGTCAGCTCCTTGGAGAGCCTCTTTCTTTACAAACAATGTAAAAGTGCCAGAAACCTGTCCTTTGGATGCGGGAAGGCTGTGTTGTATGTGAGTGTTTTGGAGAAGTTCTGTATCTTGGAGGAAGAGGAACCAGAGTGTGGTTTGACAGTTGCTACAGCAACTAAGGTTTTTTTAATGAAAGGCAAGGATAAGTGATGGTATAAAGTCTTGTGTAACTGACGTATCTTCCCCCGCTTCCTGCCAATTTTCCAGTATATTAAAACAATAAGTAATTTATGAGTTCAGCTGAGAAATGGCTCTTCCTTTGCCCAGCTCAGCTGCATTTGTGAGAGTGTGTGATCTTTATGGAGACAGCAGAGAAGAAATTATTTATGTACCAGAAAGCAAGGATTCAAGCATCTCTGGAAAGTGTACTTTTCAAGGAACAAATGCATTCATTGTTCTGCCTGAAGAAATTTTGTTAGATATGAATGTCACTGGGCCAAGCCATGTTCATCTCATAGCTTGCTTTCTTCTCATCCTCTCCCTTCCTTCCTACCGTGATTAGCATTTCCAAAGTTTTTTAGACTCTCTTTGGTTACCATGGAGTTATTTTTGTAATGTAGAAATGATGATGTATTATAGAACAAGTGAAAGATGATGCAAACTTGTGGCAGGAGGGGAGCTCTGCTATGACCTTCCCGCAGCAGTGCTGCAGAACCAGCCTTGGCATAGACATGCTCCAATAACTGCTGTCCAGGGAGAGAATTTAACCTTTGTACTTTTCAAGACCTAGCTGGTTGCTAACATCTAGGAGTGGAAACTACATGTCACACCCCAGAGTATGCAAAACTTAAAGATACAAAAAGGTATCTTAACCAGAGCTTTCATTCATCAAACAATACATAATTTAATGGTAGCTTCAGTTTTGGTAGTGGAATTTGGGGGCATTTTATAACTGAATTTCAGGGGAAAAAATTGTCTAATATTTCTGGATGCTTTTTGGGGGGATTTTTTTTTGGAGGGGTTTCTGGTTTCGGTTTTTGTTTGGTTTTTTTGTTTGAAATCTGGCTGGAAACCTTAGGCTACAAAGGATCACTTCCATAGCACTTTGTATCTACCTTTGGTTCTCTGTGTAAGATCAGAATTAATTAATTGAGTAAAAATTACTGATTTTAATTAAAAGGTAGATATTAAATCATTAAGCATCTTTATAAAATGGAACATAAATATGAGCAATTATGGAATCTTAAAAGGTTTTGCAAATTGTACACTAATTTTAAAGCCTTGTTGTCATGAAGCAAACATGTTTATTAGCTCTTTAGAAGGAAGCTTTATGTTACAGATGTCCTTGCTAATATTTTGAGCATTAACAGCTCATAACCAGAGCCTCCCTGGTTTGCAGCCGTGAATCCTATGTTTAATTTTGCTTTTTCTTTTCTAAAGAAGTTACTTTTGATACAGTTCATGATAATTTTACACTGTGCACTTAACTAAAAGTTATGACTGAACTAGGAGCCAGTTTTCAAGTGAATAACACTGCGGTATTTAACTGGAACAAGTTCACTGCGCTTTAGTTGCTGAGAAGCAGTGCATGAAGCATGCGCATTTTTTTTCACGGGTGACAAAGTAATAAACATTTGCTACCAATTTTATGCATTTTTAAACTCAGTAGAAGACTAGTTACTACCTTTTGCCATTCAGTAAGCCATTTTGTGGATACATGTGAGATGAGAGAGATAACTGAAGTATCTGAAGGGAAGACTGACAGAAAGATCTCACTTCCGGTATTTCTGTGTTAGTAGCCAGTATTTATCCCAAGAGAAATCTGCAACATTTGAAATCTGTGACATGAATGTCTTCCTCCCCATTGTGTCCTATCTGTTCTTCTCCGCCTTCTACAACACTCTCTTCCTGCATCCTTCTCTAGATGTTGAGACAGCTTATTGTTTCTATTTCTGTAAGTCATTCACTTGTCCCAGTGACACACCCCATCTCCAAGTCTCTTCTGCGCTCACTTTCTGGCTTCCCCAAGGTAATCCTGCTGCAAGATTCTCCTTCACATCTCACCATCTTTCCCTTTAGTGGTACAAACCTGCATTCATCTCTCTCATCTTAAGCAGCATGTTACACTCTTGATTCTCCGCTAGTCCAGCTGTTGCCCATCTCCTTTCTTGTTTTCATGCCAAATTCATTGATTCATTTACTTGAAGTTATTTTTCTTTGATTCTGTCTAGACTTCGGGGCTGGCTCTCACCCCTTCCACTGCATCTGACTGCCCTTGTCCAGCATCCCATGACTACTAAATAACACTGTGTTAGCAGAACTTCTTGTACTTGGTTAATGTGCTTTGGTTCTGCTCTTTAAGTCACACTAAATGGAAATCTTTCAGGGCCACTCAATTGTTAGTGTGTAGGTGAAAGGGGGATACTTGATTTCCTAAGAAGCAGATAACACCTGTGACGTTAAGAACTGCACGTAACAGAAAATGCTAACACCTTTCTGCTTATATTGATTTGAAATGGGCATAAATTTGTTGAGATAATGTGATAGTCAGGGAGTGATTACAAACACAATATGCAAACCTCCTGTGCCTTTGAAGGTAATGTTATCTCCCCTCAGCTCTATTTAACTGCGTTTCAGATAAGCCTTCCACTTAATAATACTGTGGATTGTGCTCTGCAGGTATTTATTTGAATTATTCCAAAACTGGTTCTGCTGTTGCTTTATGATTATATTTCTGGTTTCTGATCCTTGGGCACTTGACTGGAGCATGTGAATGCTGATGGCAGCTACGTGTTTGTCTGTCAGTGGTCTGAACAAGTAAACTTTGAGATTTACCGAGTGATTGGATTATTTTAGTGTCTTATTTAGGAGACCACATTAGACTTCTCTTTTGATAAATTGAAGTTGTCACATGTTGGTATAATCTGAAAGTAAAAGGAAGTTTCTTGCAGTTTGTCAGACTAATTGGTCATCACTGGTATCAGTAAAAAAATTAGGCACATTGAGACATTTAATTTAGTAGCCTAAGCTACTTCTAGTTAAAAGCTTTTTGGGTGTGGATATTACACATGAATTTCTGTCCTACAAAACATAAAGGAAAAGCACTGTTCTCTTTACTCCACCTCTCCCAGCCCCCACAACACCCAGATAAAAAATGATGGGAAGTTGTCTTGAAAGTTGATTCTTACTAAATAGCTAAAAATAGCTACTATGAAGTATTTTCAAAATAGCTTTAAAACAATGATGATTTTTCTGTCTTCATACTGATATAATTACAGACCAAAGAAGTTGAACTGGAGCCTAGTTTATACAGCAGATAGTATTATTTTATTGCCAAAAACCAGCATTCCTGTCTTCATCTTCAACATTATTGAAGAAAGAAAGCTGTCATTTGGAAATTGAACAGAATGGGTTTATATTTTCCAGCAAATGGTTCTCTGTGCTTCTTCAATGAAAACAGGTGCTCAGCTATTAACTAGAGAATGCTTCATATTCAAAATTGTCTATAAACATTAAATTTACCTGGCAAAATTCTGCATCATTGAAAGGGAAGCTGACATAGCTTGGGTATACCTCATTATGATAGGATAGTTTTTTTTCCCCAGTGTTTTGAAGTGTGTGTAAGGTAAGTGTAAGAGGCACTGCTACATTTTATAATTTACACGGAAAATCCAATTTAGTTTGTACTGATTTTACTCAGTTGTGTGATTTCTCTGGAGAGACTTATAGAACTGTAGGCATGACTGGGTTTCTGTGCAGTAGTTTAATGCTAATAAATCCCTAAATGTACAGATCTGAACTGAAAGGTAAAAAGGTTGGTATATTTAAAACAAAAAACAACTAAAAGAAAAAGGCAAAAGCAGTGAGAAGATGTGCAGGCTGTAGGACCCAGCTCTATCACAGTGAACATAATATCAACTGCGAGAGACATCTCCTGACTGGCTCCATGCAGGCTACCCTTGTCCAAGGCTGAGCCTAACATCAAAGAGAAAGGCAAAACCCTCAGCAGACAGGAGAAGGAGGAGGCTGGGAGAGCAGTGAGCAAGGCGATGCTCAAGGTGTCAGTGCAAATGCTGGCAGTCTGAGCAGGCTCAGAGAGATGCTGAGGGGCTGCTCTGCTTGCAGACAGCTTCTCCTGGGTGAACACTGGTGAGTACCACCCCTTCTAACCAGCTCCCTTACCTAAGGAGCATGTACCTTCATGCAGTGGGCTCCTTATCTCATAGCTAGCAGAGAGGTCATGCTGTGAGGGGGATGTGCTTTCTCTGAGGACTCCCCTGCACATTCCTTGATCTCATAACATGAAGAAACATCCCTCTGGCAGTGTCAGGGTCACACCATAGCCACCCTCCTGCTCAGAGGAGCCTGATGGAGATGGTCATGCATGGGGAGTGTCTGTTACTTGGGAATGTGATGTGGGATACTGGAGCATGGTGCTGTGTTGCTGCCTCTTGAGAAAGCTCTTATGCAGCATGTGAAACCTGGCAAGTCAGAGAGTAAGCTGTAGCCTTATGTAAGAGTGTGGTTATAAGAGTTAGCTGCAGATAAGGGGGTGACTGAGATATGTTGACTTTTATTATCGAATAATTGATGCTCTGCTAAAAGGATTTGGTTTTGAATTTGTTGAATCAGCTGTGGTCATAACCTGAGAGTGAAACTTTTGACAGCTCCAACTCAATTTGGACCACTTGCAGTAGGTCTTGTTATCCAGGACCCAGTCCAGTAAATGGAGAGTTATGGAGTGTTATCTCTGTTGCCTAATGTCTGCATGAGATAGCTTTTGGGGATGTGAGCCTGCAAAAAAAAAAGTAAAAAAAAAAAAAAAAAAAAAAAAGGAGAGAAATTCTGGTAGCTTTCTAAGAAAGGCACTCAGCTCTTTAAAGGAAGAAGCTTTCTTTGATATATGATATCCTTGAGTGTTAAATGTGAGTCCAGCCTTGCAGCGCAAAGGGCCACAATATTTCTTAACCCAAAGACATTTGGAGAGTTTTCAGTGAGGCCTGGCCTTTGTTTCTAAGTGTTTACAAGATCTACACTGCCAGGAATATTGATAGCTACATGCAGTTTTACAAGGAGGTGTATTCAGCACTTAATGTAATGCCAGCACTTGTGTAGGGGCTGTTACTTTTTCACAGCAGTGCTTTTTTACATTCATGGGTCTGACAAGTCCTTCATTCTATGTTGCCTTTCTGTCATTTCACATGTATACATGTGCTCGCAGGCATGTAAGAATGGAGTTGTTTGACCATATAGTGCTGCAAGGCCTGTATCTCAGGATCTATTGGCCAGATTATCAGGTTTGCAAAGGGATAAATCTGGCACGTGTCTGGGTGGTGGCATGGGTAATGGATTTCCTCAGCTCTGACAGCCTGAACATATGTAATGGTGAATGGCTTGGAAGGGGAATGCTTTGATGCATTCGTATTGTTCTCTACTTTCCCTCTGGGTGCTTACAACGTACTCTAGTGCAAAATAAATTGCAGACATCACCACCAGAGTTGTTTCAGACCTGCTCAGTGTCCAGAGGTTTACTTTTCCAATTTAGCATGCTATTCCTTGAAATGTCAGCCTCTGGCATTGTCCTGCCTAAGTTGTTATATTTTCTCTCTTTCTTCACTTGGAAAGGTTTTGGGACCGTTCCAGGCTTTTCTGAAGTGGCTTTTTCCACTGTCAGGCAGGCTCTGGCACAGGGTCAGCACTGTTTCCTGATTCTCACCCTTCCCTTGCAGGCAGATGACCTGCCTTAAGGGAGCAACCTTCTTTGGAAGGTGAAATCTGGCACATAAATTAAATGCTGGCCACAAACAGTAGCTGCCTGTGTACCTATAACATATTAATTCCATGTTAGTGTTCTTCGGTGCAGCGTTCATTGATTGGTTAATTAGTATTTGTGCAGCGCTCTGAAGATAATAGGGATATGTACATTTCTCTTATCATGATAGATTAGCATATTGCACCTAGCCAGAAACATTGCTGAAATAATTTATCTGTATTCTGGTGAGAGAGGTGTGTATTCATTAGGAGAGTTCAGTGAGGCACAGAACACATCTGTTACAGTTGAGAAGAGGAAAAATTTGGTAACTGAGTGGGAGTCTTATTGGAAACATCTTGCCCTATGCTGAGGAGGAATGAAGATATAAATTTATCTGTCTTCCTCTGTTTGTGGGTTGTAATGTCAACTAACTTTTCCTTCTTCACTGTTTCTTCTCTGGAAGACTTCTCTCTCATTTTCTGAGTGCTTGAATGCGACCAGTTTTATCTTGCCTGAGTATCCATGGAAGAGATAAAGGAAGGCATGCTTTAAGCAGCTGGGTCCATCTTGGGCTGCTCAGGAAAGAAACATGTACCCTACCTGTCTCTTCAAAACATGATCAAGGGGAGCTTGATCCTCACTCCTTGGAATTCCCCAGGGCTGGGGACGTTCCACCTAGAGGTGTGAGTTTCCTGTTCCTTCTTCACCCTTACTCTTCATGTTTCTGATAAATTCTGCCCACTCCATTTAGTCTTGACCATTAAAATCGGTTTATTGGTTTTTTTTTTTATTTTCCCCTGGTGCCATGCTCAACACGGTCTGTGTTCATGCTTTGAATAACTAGATGTGAAAGAAAATTTGATAATACTAGCAGGCATGCTTTTTTGATCGTGGTATGTGCATTTCCATTAACTCAAGGAGAAGCTTTCTTGGTCTTAAAATAACCCTCACTGCATAGACATAAATTTAAAAGACTAAGTCACGTGAAATAAGAGCCTGTGTCTAGAAACCTCCATGGCGCTGGACCCTATCAATGGTTCTCTTCATTGAGATACTGCACTTAAATGGACCACTGCTGACTTCTAGGCTGCCCACGTGTTTGGGAAGGTTTGGGAAGGAAGGAGTCAAGAAGATGGCTGACCTTGCAGTTAAGGTCTATTAATTGCCTTTTTTCAAAGCATTCTGTTCCAGTTGGGCTTTTAGTGTTTGCTGCATCTCTGGGCTATTCACTTGCTCAGCTTCAGGGGAGTGATTCATACCTTAGCAGCCTCCAAAATCATTCCTCTCTCTTCATTAATCAAGGACTTAATCAGTTTACAGGGTCTAAGTAGACTTTAAGCCCTAGGTTTTTAAGTTCTATGGAAGTTTTCCACTCTTTAACATATGGTAACATGCAGATTCACTCAAATTAATGGCACGGCACTTTTCTTGGGATCTTACTGCAGGTAATGTTATCTATGGCCAACTAGTATCTGATGGGATCTCTTCACTCTTGCTCAGCAAAGAGATGAAGCCTCCCAGAGTGGCTGCATTCCACAAATGACTCTGAGTTGCTGGGAATCCCTGTGGGGCCCAAAAAATGTCCTAACTTGGTTTTTTTTCAGAGAATGTTTTTCAGTCATTTTACATGGCTTTGATGGTAGAATAAAAGTTATGGAAAAAAAATACCTGAACCACTTCATGCTGTTCTTTTTCGTCATGTTATAAGATTTGCAACATACCGATTTGTTTGATTTTAGCTGTCAGGAAGAGAAATTTCCCATGGATGCTTTAGAGTAGAGAATACTTGTACTTTACTTTGCTGGAATTTTTAGGCAACAATAATAAATAGTCTTTGCATGTGAACTTGCATCAAGAGAAATAGAGATATTAATCCCTTAGGGGAAATCATAACTTTTTGCTTTCTAGATGAATTTCAATTGATTTCATATGATCTCAGATTCATTTTCATCTTCTTTTTGTAAGCTCTCCTTCTCTGTTGTATTCTTTGCTTTACAGTCGTGTCCCTTTGCTTTCCCCAAAGTTCCACCTACCTTTTTCCCTTGTCTCTAGTGGGATACTCAGTGCTTTTCACTGTCTCAGCCTGCCTTGATTCTGTGTCTTCTGTCAGGTTGCAGTTTGCTAGTGTGGTGCTCCCTGCAACCTGCTAAGGCTTCCCCTAATTCTTGTCATTCTCTCCCCTCTGTGTTTTCTTCCTCAGTCTGTCCCTTTCACTCTCTTAAAGGATTTTTTCCAGCAAGTGATCTCCTGCAAAAGCCAGTTGGCTGTGGCTAAAGAAGTCTTTTCAGTCATTGCTTGTCTCTGCCTTGATTTCCAGCAGTGCCTTATGCCAAATATGTTGTATATTTATAGAGATTACCTTTTTCTCCAGCAGTAATTTGGTAGCTGGAGGAAGAAGGAGCTCAGCAAGATGCAGGTGATTTTATTTTCTCAGATTATATACTCCATGAAAATAAGTTATGCTTGTGTTCTCTTTCTTTATGAAAGCTGTAGAGCAAGGGTAGAGGTGAGGGAATTGGACTTCAATCCAGCTGTGTATCGAAGGTAGTGGGTGAGTTGCTTGATGTTGAGCTTGTTGAGTTCATCATCATGAGTTGAGCTTATGTTTTGTTTTTTCCTTAGTTATGTGTTAGGAAGTGAGGGAATAATTCTCTGTCAGGCCAGAGCTCACAAACTGGAAAATGCTGCTTTCAAAATTTGAAAGTGGTGAATACTTTCTGGAACAAGTGGCATTCGAATAGTGGGCTGGATTTCTACAGAAGTGGATTATATATAAAGGAAAAAGATTGTTTGCTCTTACCATTCTCTTAAATTGTCACTTCTTGGCTTTTGTCAGTGTAATCATAAAAATGGACCTTTCTGAACTCATAAATGACAGCTCTAGGTCATTGCAAGTTGGTAACATACATGCATCTGATAACTGAGTTCCTTTTAAAAAGTCTCTGTCTTGTGGGACAAATTTTCAGAAGCTTGGGCTCAGAGATAGGCGTATTTTGTGTTTGCAAATGGTTCATGTGCCAACATGCTTCCCAGCTGTCAATGGCTCTGAGATATCACTTGTGGCCTTGGAAATCTTCTTCCAATGAGCCAATAGGTAGAAGATGCAGAGAACCCTCAAAGTGTTGATATGCAAGGTTTTGATTAACCTCCAGGATTACTGGTCTACATGCAGAGGATTGTCATCTCCGTCTTTTTTCTAGTCTCATTCAAACGAGCTAGTTTTATACGTTCCTTTTTTCTGATGCCAGTTCCTGATTCTCATTTCTCTGAAAGATTCACTTTGGTTTTCAGAAGCAAACGAGGGCAATTAGCCTGATTTTAATTTGCAAATTACCTTTAAGTACAAATTAAGAACATTTCCCCCTTAAATTCAGTGTTCCTGCTTCTGCTTGAGCTTAGAGGTTAGTAATTTCTTAATTGGTATTGAAAGTTTTGCCTGTCCTGTTACTGCTTATTGTTCCAGGGTTTCATTTTTATTTTTTGCCTGTGATACTTTTCCCTTCCATTTTTGTTTTACTCCATTTTTAATTTCTTTTACGTTTCATTGCTGTGCTGAATTTCCTGCACTTTTTCAGTTCCAGCTGAACTCCGTGTCAGGGGGGTTGAAACTGATGAGCTAAAGGTCCTTTCCAGCTCTAAACGTTCCATAATTCTGTGAAGTCAGCTTCCCCCCAGTCATTGCCTCTTGGGGTAGCCCCATGTGCTCTGCCTTGGAAGACTTTACTGTGCTGCTCCAGAACAGTTTTGTTCCATGAGAAACCAAGCGTCATGCTGGCAGCACTGCTGCTCATGCAGAGTGTGAGCTGGCAGCTCAGCACAGCATTGTGCCAAGCCACCTAGGCAGACAAAGTCAATTTGAGGTAGCTTGACTACCTCCCAGTGGCTTTGGGAAATGCACAGAAGAAGCCAGAGTAATCACCTGTGGGAAGGTAATTTTGGTTCCCCCAATGCTGCTGCATTTTTCCTCATATGAACTGTATTTCTTGTGGGTTTTGTATAGACATTCATAGCTGCAAGCTGTTCTTTGAGATAGAGGGGCTGATAGGGGCCCAACTCAAGGGGGGTGGCTAGATATTTAAACTCTTCTTTTTGTGTTGTGTTACATTGTGGTACAGTCCCACATGGTAGAGCTACAGATGAAATGAGGTGCCTGATCCCGAATGTTGCAATAGCTCCTTTCCAGTTGTCCCTATTTCTTCTCTGTGTTATTTGGAGACGGGCTGAGTGTAGCTTCCCAGGGCTGGAGTTATCTAATAATGGGGCCCTACATTATGATGGACAAAATCCTTTAAGTAATAACACTTGTTATACAGCTGGGGTTTTTTAAATGTTCAGTACCATTTATTCTTCTCTAGCGCAAGCATTCATGCAGAAGGACATTGTCAACATGCAGAAGAATCTGTTTATGGGAAGCGTAATGTAATGGTTGGGCTTTACTTCAATTAGAAAAGCAAACAGCTAGTTGGTTTGGAGTCAACTAAAGCTCGTCCTCCTGCCCTCTGCCCCCCCCTCCCCTTTCCTTTCTATCTGTTGATTGTTATTCTCAAATTTCTCTGGCTTTGAAAAAGAAAAGAAGAGTAAAATGATTTTTTTTTTTTTTTTTGATCATGCATGACAAAAATATAGGATATATTTGGATAAAAGATGGGTTGGTAGTAGAATTGTGACTGTTGGCTTAAGGAGGTGCTGACCCTTAAGCTCATAAGAGCTAACCTTTAGTAGTCAAGCATCATGCATAGGGGTGATGAGAACAGAAAAGATTATGCCTTGGAGGGGGATTTTGTCAGTGATACTGAAGAGGACCAGAGCCTGATGCTTGAACCTAAAGCCAAGCTCTATAAGCATCTCATGCAGAAGCTGCTGATGGCAGCATCCCTGTAGGAAGCTTGTCATGGAGACAGCTAGCTCAGGTGAACCCTCCTCACTTCTAGGTGATTTTGTTCCTGTTGAATGAAGCAAAACAAAAGCATAGAGTTCTTTAAGGAACTGGAAGTACAGTCTCTGCAAATATTGGTCTCCGGGGATGCCTGTGTGGTGTGGCGGAGGCATGGGTGTTCAGTGTTGCAACCCTGGCCAGCAGTGGAGCGTAAGCCGTGTTCCTGAGGCTTACCTAGCCCAGGCTCAGCCTATGCTCACTGTTGGAACCCATTGGGGGATTTCTTAGCAGGCAATGCTCACCACTGGCGGCTGAATCACTGCTTTGCCATGGCCAGCTCTGCTGCCTTTCTCTGAGAGGGCTCTGGCAGCTGTTTTGCTGTCAGAGCAGGCCTGCATGGCAGGCAATGTGGTGGCTTCCCCAGCTCAGCCTGGGAACAGTTTTATTTTTAATGAGAGAATTGAAGCCTCTTTGTCCTCATGACTCTTTGGGAAAATGAATTCTGACAAATTTGGGGTAAATCCTCCCCCAGCATGCCAGCTTAGTGACATTCCTTGCTACATTGGTAGCAAATGCCTCTCCTCTCTTTCCCTTACATATGTCTGTTGAGGATGCAGGTGTACCCTGTGATTCGGCACTGTGCCTTTAGTAGAGGTAACTTTTATGGCATAAGCCTGTCAAATTTCATTTAAGGATATTTGTAGGTAATAGCTCCCTATGTGAGCGTCGCTTTTTACAGGAATATAAATGGCTTAGACTCTTTCATGGTATGGAGTGAGTGAAGCCAGTGATTTTAATAAAATACGTTTTACTAAGTTCTCAGTTCTCTCAGAAAAAACACCTGCATTCTTTCTTATGTCACTAGTAAGGGAAGCAATAAGATATAGCCTTGTGTTCTCAGATCCTTTGTACATGCAAATTAGAAACAATCCAGGAAGATTTAATTCTCTGATTTTGCTGGAAGTGCAGGATACTTTTCAGCAGTGTCATATTCTCATTGTCTGAAGTAAAATTCACAGTACAAGTTCGTTATGTCTATTAGCTATGTCTGTCTTTTAAGTACTCTTCTGCAGATTACAGTTGTAAGATAGTCTTTATCATTTGATATATCATAGCTCTTCAAACCACAGTGTAACCATATTTTGGGATAGCGTGTGTATTCTGCTGAATCAATGTGTTATTTTTGGTACAAAGTGTAACACCTCAAGCTCATTTTGTAAATTCCAAGCTTTGTGTCTTTTGGTGTGGGTTTGTTGTTGGGTTTTGTTGGTTTTTTGTTTGTTTTTGTTTTGTTTTGTCTTTTTGTGGGGATGTTTCTCTTTTTTTCTGTTTTGCTCCATTTCTTTTCTTCCTTTTTTTTTCCTTCTTTTAAATATTTTTATTCTTTGCCAGTTACACACTTTTGTTTTTCCAGTTAGAGTGCTCACTGAGAAGGAGGGTTAATGGAGGCATGCACTGCTGACCACAGGAGATGGATGGATTTTTGAAAGCAAGTGAAAATGCCTAAAATACTTTAGCTTTTTTTCTGATTTCCTGGTCTCTCCAGTCCTGAAAGAGAAGGAAAAGAATTAAATTAAAACCAGCCTTACATAGAGCTCTTGTGCAGTGGTGATGCGGTTTGTGTTTTGTCTCTTCCAGTAGTGATAAGAAATGAGTTATAAGATGTAGAAAGAATGAGATTTGTGGCTTTTTCCCAAGTAAAAGCATTGGTGAGTTTTAACTATAAAATGGGGAGAAAAGCAGTGAGCTAAAAACTGTTGTTTCATTTTTAGAAGCTGTTACAGTCTTCCTGCTTTCTGTGTCACATAGTGAGCATGTACTATATTGCATGTTTAGTTTCTTTTGAATATAAAAGGCCATGTTATTAACTCCATCTGTTTCGAAGGCCATAATGATAGTGTGTTTATGTTTTCCTGTTGGATGTAAGGTCCTGCAATATGTAGTCTTCCCTTTGTACAGCAGTGCATAGTTTGGTAATGCATTTTTATTCCTCTGAAATTCCATGTAACTTTGCAAAGCTTTGACAGGACAGGCTGAAGGGTGTATTGATATGAGAGATCTGCAGTAAGAGGTCTGATCTGACAATTGTCTGCCTGTTTAAAGTTTGATTTCTTCTCCAACCTGACACAAATGTGTATAAACCAATTCCATCCTGGCAAGAGTGTGACTGCACAGAGAGGTATATTGGTTTAACTAACATACTCTGTGGCTGTAATGGCTGAGGGGAGAGGTGAGGAAAATCTCTCTTGTGATTTCCTCCTGTTTTTTCTTGCCAGTGGACTGCTGTGGCTCCAGAAGCGTGTCCAGGAGCAGATGGGGCAGAGGGTTCATGGAATCTGTGCATAAGTGGGGATTCCCCAGCTGCTGGAGAATCAGTTGGCTGAGGGTGCATCAGTCAGCTGGGATTTGCAAGATGCTGAGGATGCTCAGGCAGGTTTGGATGTTCACCTGCCTGCAATTGTTCTGTTTGAGCTGGCATTGGCAGGCTTGGTTGGTTCTGTGCTGCTGATGAAACTGGAACGGTCTGGGGAAACTGCATCAGCTGGTGCTGGAGTGCCACCAAGAGTGTGTGTTGGAGCTGTGGTAGGCTCTGCATTTGTGGATGTTTCTGGACTGATGGCAATGTTGGTTGGTGATGTAACCAGCTCCCATTGAATCATAGCCATAGGATGGATGCACAGGTGAAGAAAGACACCCATGTTATTCTCACTGTTGTTTTAACCATGTATTCTGTGGTGGCACATAAAGTGTCTCACTCTATGAGGGAGAGGACAGTCCTTGTTACGCTGTCTAGACCATACAATAGAAGCTCTTGGACCAAAGTTTGTCTTTCCTGTCATTTGGTAGTCTGCATATTTTCAAATCACAAGATAACTCTATTATATTCTCCAAAATAGGAAGCATATTCTTTTATTATGTATTCCCTTCTCCAAACGAGAAGATAATACAAAAGAAGTGTAATGGAAGAAATGTGCCACATACATGGGGTGTTTAAGGGAAAAGTGTTTGTACACCACTGTAGACCCGTGCCATATGCAGACAAGTGCCTCATATAGAGTCTTTCTTGCGCTTGAATTCCAGCTATGGAACATGCAAGGAAGAATTCCTATTGCTTTCTCCCAACTTATGTGTCCCCATGAGGGCACTTGGGAGTTTTCATTTTCCAGGTGCCTTGATCCAGAGCATTTAAATGCTTGGCATTTGGGTGTTCTTACAACAAATGTAAGCACCAGTGCAGGAGTAATATGCTCCTATATGCATACTCATAGGCAGTCAATATCTACATCAGTGGTGGAGATTTTGAGAATTGTGTATACAGAGAAAAGAAAATTGAAATGTGATACCTGGGGTCTCATCAGGCTCAGGTACAGTTTCAAAGATGTTAATACCTTCCAAAGAAGGTATTCCTCCAAGGAAGAAAAGGAGACAACAGTAATTCCCAAATATGGCAGCCTAGCATACTTCCTTGACTAAGAACAGATAGCAAAGCAAAGCACTGTGTTAGCTTTGATGAAGCACTGAGTTGATCATGCTATTATACTCTGAGTTGACTGTAATGCCAATGATAGAATAATTTTCTGGGGAAGGTTTTCAATATTGTTTGAGTGCTGAGCAGCATGAAGCAACACAAGAAGACAGGACCATGCGCATGCAAAAACCACTCAAACTTTATGTGACAAAGCATGCAATTCTTAAAGCATACGAAGTTTGATTCATTTGTGGCAAATCAAATATACAACTCTTAAAACCACAGGGTCTGCTAGAATGTCAGGTGAGCCAAGAGCCTGGGAGCCCTGAAGTTTCCTCTCTAGAGTTGCTTACATGGATGCACTGACCCAAAGTCACAATTTTTGAGAAGTTCTGAATTTGCTATGTGAAACTAAGGCATTCTGGTAGTTATTTATTTTTTTCCCCCATCCTTTTCCCCAATTCAGAACCTCCTGCTGTAACACATTTTGAAAGCTTTGTTGTGGACCTGATGTGAGCTGAAACTAAATTTAAAAGCCATTACCACTTCATGAGAATGAAAACCTCTGTTTCCAGTTCTCTTCAAACTTTGCTGTTGCAGTCAGCAAGGTTAAAACTTAAAGCCATCTGGTCTTAAAGGAATGGGAAATATTTTTGAATTAGCTAAATGACTAAAGCAGGAAAAAAGGGCAGATATCATAGTTTCCAAAATCTGTAATTCTCTTTACCTAATGTGATGTTCAAGCTTTCTTTTATGCAGATAGCCTTTTTCCAAATATTCAACACATCTGAACTTTCTGAGTAAGTACAGGCAAAAAATGCTCCCTAAAACTGGACAAGGTGTTTTATGGGTGGTTTGGGTTTTGTTTGTTTGATTGGTGTGGTGTTTAGTTTGGTTTGGTTTTGGTACCCTTCATTTAAAGGGCATCCTGGGCTCTATGGCTGTGGAGTTGCCTGAATACCAAATGCATGAGCATTGCCCAATTCTTAGGCAAATTCCGTTGTCATACAATGCAGCAATCCCAGAATTTAATTTGCTGCATGAATTTCCATGTTCAGAACAACTTCCTGGACTGATAAACCAGGACTGCTACTTGAAGGTAATTGTTATAGTTGATGCAGTTTCATCTTCTGAACTTGCTTTGAAATCAATCTTCTCTGCCTGAAGACCCAGTGGGTCTTTGCAGTACTTTTTTTTTTTTACATTGTTGGAAGGTGGTTTACACTGGTGTGTGTAACTCAGTCACTTTCTTCCTGCTACAATATATTATTAAGTGAAAGAGTGTGTCAGAAGGATGAAAATATTTTACCTCTTAGCTGAAGTTGACAAAACCCAGGGTGTGTTGGATGGGGGGTAGCTAGAAAAGGAAACTGTAAGACGTATTTTGTTTACCTTGGTATTATGAAGCAAAATTACTGTGAACTAAAATTACTCTGAAGTAACTTAGCACTTGGCCTGGGTCTTGCTGACAATCATTGAGTTCCTGTAATGAGTATAGTGGTGACAGATTTTTCTCACTGAGTTATTAGTGAGCCATTATAGGTAGGATTTTTTTGAGCATGAGCTTTCTCATCTACTAGTTTAACATATAACGCAATTGTCTCGTACCTCACTAGTTAATAGAAAGAGTGAGCACTTCTTTAGATCGAGGATGCCAGGATGGGTGAGATGAGTTGCTAAAAAAGTCAACTTCAGTCATACATATTCAAGAGAACAATTGCACACAATAGATAATGAAAGTTCTTAAACTAAGCATGTACTTTAATGTTTTTCTGACTGGGAGATTTGCCTTCAGTCTGAAGTTGTTAGTAGCTTAATTTTACATGAATTGTTAGCAGTCAAAACAGTGTTGCTACCTCTACTTCATTCCTATTGAAAGATTCATAAGAGTGGAGGAATTTGGAAAAGAAATTATGCATGTGGCCTGGAGTGGTTGCCAACTAGCACATCAGGCCATGGCATACCAAATAGTATTCCAGGACTCAGGAGGGTGAGCTTTTATCTACAGTTCTAATCTTTTTCTTTTGTTACTCATGAAAGCAGTATAAGCTTCTCAGAGCAGTAATGGCACAGACCTGTTAAATGCCTGTGTTAACTCTGACACCACGATGGGCATCTCCTTGCTAAGATATCCCTACTAATGCTGGACATGCCTGTGCAGCACTGCTCTGTGGCTCTTCTCTGGCTCCTCAACTGCTGGCTCAGCCAGCTACATGCACTTGATGCTGTAGTGAACCATGGAGGGTTTAGGTGGGTCCTTGCTCTAAAGTGGTCCCTCCTTGCTAGAGGACACCTCTCGGTGTCAACGCTTCTGCAGATCCAGTGGCACTGTCTCATAGTCAAAAGCATTTGTAAAAGTTCTGCTAAAATTAATCCTGATCTGAGTCTTTGGCCTACAGATTGGCTGAATCTTCATTATTTCCTTTGGAATTTCACTTTATAGTTCTGTTATATGGTATGGTTGATGTTGCATTGCAAAGAAAGAAGATTATTCACTGTGAAACTAACAAAACAGAGAACTGAATTGCCGTTATAGTCATGACATGACTTTAATAGGCACTGATGTAGCAAATGTTCCACCTGGGGAGGCAATTGGTAAAGATACAGCCCTCCATCTTTCTCAGATTTTGGTATCTGTAACAAGAAGTAAAGCAAATACTGCTTTGCATATCATTATATCAGGGGGAAAAAAAAAAAAAAAGGTTACAATGCTCATACATTAGCATCTGAAACTGAAATAAAATAAACAATCCACAGATATCAAGGACAAATCTTAAGTAGCCTGTTTGGGAAGTTGGATCATTCTAAGTATTTGGTGGGAATAGAAAGTTGGTGATAAAATTCCTTTGGATTTTGGAATTTATCTTGAAACAGAATGCAAATGTTTGAACGTTTTTTGGTTTTGGTCTCCATTGTTTCTGCAGTCTCTGAGGACAGCTCCCTTTAACTTTTGAAGCCCAGTTCATGAGTATCAAGAGCAAAAGGACTAAATGTCATTTTAAAGTAATGGGGCAATACTTGCCAGCAGCTGGGCTTTAGCAGACTCTGAGAGAGGAATGTGGGAGTAGTCATGGCCTTAAAAAAACAGCAATAGGTTTTAGCAACTGGAGAATCTGCAAAAATATTTGAGCTGTGCATGGTCCCTCCTTTTTATGTTGAGTTTTTGCTCTCATGATTTTTTAGGGTTTTTTTTTTTTTTTTTTTGAGAAACCTCACAGGAGGCATTCAAGAAAAAAAATGTAATTATTTAAATATTTGTTTAAGAGCTGCCTTGAAGACCACTCCCTTGCCATAGTTATAATTTTCTTTTCTGCTTGTCCTGGCTGTTTTATCTATCTTAATGTAATTTTGTTCACAGAGTATAGAATTTTGTGCCAAATTTATAATTCACATATTATTTGTTATTATAATGGTCAATGTGTTTTTCTTTCTAAAACTATTATCTGAAGTGAGTTCTCTGCATAAACTTGTATCAAAGTTAAGGAGGTCATGCTTTAAAAGTGCTGTCTTAAGCAGAGATAAAAAACTGTGAGGAGTTTATTTCCATTGCAAGAACCTCTCCTGTTCTCAATGCATTAAGAAATAATAGGTTTTCAGTGAAAAGATTTCTCAGATTCAGAATTCACTATTGGAGGAGGAGGATTAGTATTTATTTAAGCAATCATGGAACTCTCACCTGTGCCTTAACCAGAGAGTAAACGCCCAGATCTTCATTCAGCAAACATTCTTGCTTGCCCCAGTGAAGAGAAGGAGCAGAGTGGAAGGGAAAATTCCTGCATTTGGATCACATTCTGAAATGCTTTTCATTTCCCAGCACTTAATGACTTTAAGCCTTTAAAAATAAGGTCCTGACGTCTTCCATCATTTGGGCCGTCACAGCTGGGAGTTGAGGAAAAGTAAGATGTTTTGCTTTTCTTACAATAAGCCAATTTAGGTCACGTCCTCTGCTAATAGTACTACTATGTCAGGTTATGAAAACAAACTTCACTTTGATAATATTCACAAGTAATTTCAGAAAACAAAAATGTACTATTAAAATTTCAATTTTCATGTATAAAGCTCTTTTTTTCTGAGGTATTTAGGTATGTATTTTGTCAGCCAGACATGGTGTTTCTGCTGTCCTGGTGTTAAGTTCCAGGACAAAAGAAACCAGGATTATCTTGGTGATAGAAGTTAGGCTAATGCACTGATCTTTAAGTGATGTTTCCGATTTTATTATCCTTATTAAATTCTCAGTAAGGAAGAACATTGCAGAAATGCTAAGAAAGGCGGAATAGGTTTCAGTTATTTTGTCATACCATGAAAAATGCAATAGTAATGTAAATTAAGCCAAATATTTTCTATGACTTACAATTTCCATGTACTGTGAACATTCTTTAATTAGACGTTGGTGTTAATGTAGGAGACTAATATGGCATTGAGATTAATATGGCATTAAGATTAATGGAGCATTAATTAAGATTAATTGGCATTAAGTAGGAGAAGAGATGAATAATGGTGTGGTTGGATAGTAATTAGTTAGCTGAGGTAAAATCACAGAGTGAAATATGCTCGTCTGCATTACCTCTCAAGAAAATGACAAATACCTTTTTTTTGCTGGCACAACTGAACTCTAAAGAAAATCCTTATGCAGCCTTAAACTTCCTGTTCTGCTCCACTTACACAGAGTGCTTTGAACACTGCTGATCCCCTTTTTCTTCCTTGTGGAAGTGAGAATATCCCTTCTGCTGTGGCTTCTTAAAGAATAATCACTTACTATCCTGCCAAAGAGTGGGGGGAATCTTTTCATTTGGAAAAGTAATTTTCTCTGGAATAAAGGAAAGATTAAATAGACAGTAACAGCTCATTTGTACGCTTCTCAAAGTAGGAAAAGATCATAGGTCTGCTTATTTCATTTCCCTTTCAGAAGTTGAGGAAAATGTCAAACTGTTCTCTTGTCTCAGAAGAACAAGAGAGAGCAGCTCAGGAACAGTTGTGATCTCTTCTTAGGAACCGGGAAACTGTAGCCATTGGGGACCCACTGTGTTAGAAAAGTCCTTTTTTCTTCGTTGTTGTTGTCTGGTATCAGAAAAAATGTGCAGGTGTGAAAATGGGAAAAAATAGAATATACCTAGCTGAAAAATCTGGTTAAAAATGTGCAATGAAGAAAGCACTGGCACTATGCTCTTGCAGAGCTAAGGACTGCCAGCAGCCAAATTTGAGAGATTTACTGATTTGGCTGTCATTGAACAGCAAATGTCATCTTGTGCGTAGCTGCTTGGACATTAAGTCCCACTGACTGTGGTGTGGGCTGGTGAGAGGTGAAAGAAGTATGGTAAATAATACTGGTAGCTTCATCCTTCTGTGTTAACTGCAGTGTACAACTTCCTAAGTAATTTTAGAGAGGCAATCCTACTGCCTGCTTGTCTGACTTCGGATACATTGCTTCTTCTGTCATTTGACCTTAATTTAGGCGCTTAGGTGAGGCTTGGTGCCAATTACAAGAGTGGCATGACCCTATCAGGATGACTGAGAGTATCTTACAAAGACTTGCCCAACATAGCTAAATGTTAACTAATGGTATAGCACTGATATTAATGACAAATATTAGTTATTTTTTGACATTAGTTAAAATTTTGCAACTACATAGTTTGCACACAAGTTCACTCTTACAGAAGTCTTCGCATAGGTTGGGCAGGAAAAGTAAAACACAAAATGTAGCAGTACCTTTTTGTGCAAGTTTGAAGAATTGACCTCATCAGTCACCTGTTCATTTTTTCATTTGCATTCCCAAGGTGAGGCAGCAGGCAGCACAGGTCTAGCACAACCATGAAGAAAACCAAGGCAATGCTTCTTGGTCTCCCCTCACTTCGCTCTTGACAGTACAGCTGAGTGTCTTCTCTCACTTGGGGCATATTGTAGAGCAGGAGTAACTTTCTCAGAGGTTCATAAATGCCATGACTTCAGGTATATCGGCCTTTCTGCCTCCTGCTCTGCTCTTTTTGTCCACAGAGAGACGCTGAACCATGTCAGAGAGCATCCACTGGTGCTGAGTTTCAATCATCAGTGCTATTGGGTTATCACCAATGTCTCTAATGTAGTTGAAGTCCAACCAATTTCTGAGTATAGCATTAGCACAGGCCAGGGATTATTCATGGCAGACCGTTCGGATGTGGCTGCTCTGAAAAGGTAGGCAGTCTAATAGTGTGGATTAAGGCTGTTCCCTGCCATCTGGGTTGCTGCCAGGGCACTAGCTCAGGCACGTGTACTTTATGAACATAAATTTCAGCCTCTGGTTTTCCCCATCTTGAACTGAAATCACACTACTCCTTAGCTCTCACCCTGAGCCCTGAGCAAGAGAACCTTTTGGTCAACTGCCCCTACCAGCAGTGATAAGGGACGGTATTGGGAACATCATGGGACTGCTGAAGCTTAGCAGAAGATGGCTGAGCTAAGGTACCTAAGCATACATGTTCTCTTTCACTGGCAAATGCTTTCTACATACAGTTATTTAAACTTTCATCACATTCATAAGCTAGCCCATGGGGTCTTTTGTTAGCTGCAAATTAACAGTGCTAACACAGATAGCAGCTGCACTGGTGTTGCACTGTCACTTGTTCAGCTTCATCAGCTTGATCACATACATGCTCCTTGATTCTGGAGACGTGTCTTTTCCCTTTGCGTGCTTAGCTGATGGAGGCTGCAGCTGTACCACCAGGCCATGGTCACATCTTGTCTCCTTTCCAAGGGTGCTGGGGCACACCTGCCTCCTCTCTGCAAAGAAAGCAAGGCGGATGGATCAGATGGAGCCTTGGTAAGGCCTGCAGCTTCTCCATCACTGCTGTCTGAGTGGGGTGTGTGCTGTGGTGTGTCCCATTAAGCGTAGGGACAACTCTGAGGGACACACACTTTCTGATAGATATTTATAAAAGCAAGCATCTGTCACTGATGTATACGAAGCTGTGCCTGCTCATCATTGAGGATTGGCTCTTGCTTTGGGGACAGTGGGATCTGTCTCTACCAGCTCTCTCAAGCCTTCCCAAATATCTTCAGAATGCAGTGTTGTACAAACAGAAGCAGTAGGGAATATTCACTATCACAGGAGCAGGATGAGGTTAGCTCTTAACCCACTTGGAAAACACCCCACCTTGTAAAAGCCCGTGTAACTACATGGCGCTCTTTCTGCTCAGGCCAGGTTGGTACCTTTATATGGAAACTTGTTAAATATGTAGCAAATTAACACAGGTAACAACTTGTTACAATGTGTTAGAAGTTTCAGAAGGTTGTTTTGTTTCCTTTCAGTTGTGTTTGCTAATGCATTAGCAGGAGGCAGGAGAAGGTTTGCCGGCTGCTCAAGCTGGCCCCGGAGTATAGGGTAACCCAGCCTGAGTGGGAAGCAAGGGGCACAGGGGGAGGTTGCAAAGTCTTCATCCTGGCAATAGCCTTTTTTCACTGCTTCTCAGTTTGTAACAACTGGGTATTCTCATTCTGTTAGTATTATTTTGATAATGGACTGTTCTAAATATGTAGCATCTTTCTCTTAAGCTGGCTTCGCATGGCAGATATGAATATGCATGCAAATACACATACATCTGCTTTCAAACTTTATGTTAATACCCTCAAGCTTCTGCAGAACCCCAGCTGTATCTGTGTGCAGCACTGGTTTCCTCTGCATTGTTTTACTGGGGAGGCAGAGTCCAAGATTTAAAAAACAGTTCTAGATCTGACACAGCATAGAAACCCACAGGACAGCTTAGATGAATGTTTCTTGGCTTGTGGAGTTTGAAAATCTGTGGTGGCTGTCAGCAGAGCCAATAAATTCTTCATCCTTGGCTTTAGGTAGTAACACCGTGCTGTTGGCTTGGTAAACGCTCTCTAGAGCTTATTCTCTATCTAGAAGGTACCAACTATACAAAGAAAAGTCTGTGAGGAGGTATGTAGGATCACTGAAGGTGAAGGAGCAGATTCTGACTGTGTCTCCATGAGGAAAAATGCCAAGTGATTTAGTAGGCTTATTAATTCAGACTGGAATGAGCAAATCTAGTGGTAAGGTCAGTGGGAAACAAATACTCAGTGTCATTTTTTACCTTCAAAATGTGGGTCCTAAATTATGAATCAAGATACTCATTACCACATGGTTTTATCCTGATTAAGAATGTTTTCTTCCACAGCAGTGTACTACAAACCGGCCTTTCAAGCATTTTGTTGTAAAATATTTTCCTGTATCTATTTAAGCATAATTGTGCTGATTTTATGCCAGCTTAATGTGAAATTAAGCAGCTGTAGGTATATAGATAGAAGACTACCAAAAGCTTTTTGTGCATCTTGTGCTAGTAAAGGCAAAGATTTTTTAGAAATAGGTTTCCATGTGCTTTTGGTTTGTTTGTTTGGGTTGTTGTTTTTTTTTTTGTTTTTGATTTTTTTTTGGGTGATGGTTTTATTTTTTTGGCGGGTGTTTTTTGGGGTTTTTTTGTTTGTTTGGTTGGTTTTTTTTTGGTGGGAAGTTGTTAGTTTTTGTTTTTTTTTTTTTTTTTTAATTATTATTATTATTTTCATTTGTGGGTTGCAAAGGCAATCTGTAGTGTTGTCTTGAACAGGTCTGTACGGCTGGCCCAGGGCTACATTATACAGCAAAATTGTTGTCTGGTGAGAGGCTGTGCTATTTGATGATAGAAGTGCTTTGGAGCAAGACAAAGTCATTCCTTTGGGCTAAGTTTTGCCTGGGGTGCAGTCTGGACAGCAGTTTTCTAGAGTTGCCTCAAGTAATTCAGCTCAGGCAGGTTAAAAGGGAGCACGCGGCTTACAAAAGGCAATCACTTTTAAAATCATGCTGCATCTGAAATACCGTATGTGATTGTAATACAAAAAGGTATTAAGCAGAAGTTAAATGACAGTCCTTTTCCTGCCTTATCCCTCTGATTTACTGTTATATTCTTTTGTGATATTAGTAAGTGTTTAGTTTCTCCTTTGCCTTTGTATTGTACAGCAGTTGTTTCCTTTTGTACAAGTCCTGCAGGGCTGAAGGGGCAGAAGGGTGAGTAGTTACCACAAAGCAGTAGGACCAGAGAAAACCACTGAAGAAAAATAGGAAAACACGGTTAGAACTGGTGGCAACTTAGTGTGCTGTTACAACTTTCCGCTCGGCTCACTCCTGAGTCCCAAGGGTGGAGATGAGCATCTCTAAAGGGAAGGAACCTTTAAAGGGTTGAGCTGAAGGCTGTGGCTGCAGACCTAGTCTGACAGCTCTCCTTCAGGAGAGTAGCTGTATGTCTCCTGCAGGGACAATGTGGTGGGATGGATGGTTAGCTCATTGCTAAGTTCACTAACAGTTATCACATAATAGTTCTTGAGGTGATACAGTTGAAACAATTAGCTAGTATGGAACATATTCCTGCTATCTTCTCCAGTGAGATAAGTGAGTTAGGTCAGTGCCTCTTCCCTCTCCTTTCAAATTCTTTCTGCTCCTCCTGCCCGCTCTCTCTCCCCTAGGTTTCTGAGAAAGTTTTTATGTAGCTAATGTAAGGTTATAGAAACTGTTTATCTTGCGCAGTCTGAAATGGTTCTTATCCTCTCATCCACGGTACAGTGAAAAAACAAGTAGGTGCATTTTATAAAGGCATCTTTATCAGGAGACATGATGAGTGACTCCTAGAATTACTTCTGTAACTATCAGACAAATTGAAAATAAATGAGAACTTGAGACATGCGATCACACTCTAATAGTTAGCATCTTTGTCTTTTACCTTAGAGTTTAAGGCTTGTATATAAGAGTTTACTCCTCTCGTATGCAACTGTTTGTACAAAACAGCTGATATAAGTAGAACTTATTGATTCTCCTCGTGAGCAATGCTAGGGAACAATGTGTTAGGAAACACTATAAAAAAAAAACAAAACAAACCAAACCCTGGGGCTTTCTAGGTTTGTAGAAAACCTTTATTGGTTTGGAATACTGTACAGTAAACTCGGTCCTCACATGTAGACATGTCAGGTATCAGAAATGAATGTTTCAGTGTGCTTTTAAAGCCTGCATGTTGTTTTATTGTGTGCTTTTTGCAAATTCATAGAAGACTATATGGGAAGGAAAGAGTGAAACTAATTTCCAGAAGTGTTTCAGGATACCAGGCATTTTTCCACTGAACATCTCTGTGGAAATCTGGAAAAAGTGTTATTTCAGTCCTCTACAAGAAAATAGTGCTTGAACTGTACTTCTCTTTCCCACCATCAGTAAACTTGAGAAAATTCTTCTGTAATTATTAACTAGTAGAAAAAAATTGAGCTTATTTTGGAAAGCATTTTAGGAGATTATTTGCTTTTAAACATAGTACTCTTGGAAATGTGAACTGCGGATGGTATTTGTACTGTTGTCTTCTGGTTCAGATTGAAGGCAGTTTCAGCCTTTTGTAAAAGATAGGGGAGGAGGACAGCATTAACTATATCACTGCCGTCTGTGGATGCTCTTCACATTTGTCTTTTGCATGCTTCTCTGTGTAGTCTGCTGCAACCTGAAGGGCATCTGTATAGGAATAACAAAAGTCTCTAATGGACTTGAAAGAGCCCTGGCTTTTTTCCTCTTCTGGGTTATAGGTGTTTTTTTTTTTTTTTTTTTTTTTTTTTTGAGAGAGAAGACAGTAAAAATCAGGGGAGTCTAAGATCTTGTTACTTCATATTGTTTCTAATATTCTGTTAGTTGCGTAACACCACAGAGCATCGCAATTCTAAGTTCAACACATGGCTGTTTATGATGAGTATGTTACTGCTGCTTCTGGCATTCTCTGTACTGCAGGGGAAAAACCCAAAGCAAAACGTGGTCCTACTTTCTGTGAAGTTACTGCAAATCTACCACTCATTTTTGTGGGACTACACATCCTCAGTAATTGAACTCACTGGGGCAATATTCAGAGTGAAATTTTTGTAGTGCTGGAAGTTGTTCTTTTAGATGTTGGTACCGAATTTGTTGAAAACCAGTAGTAGTATAATTAAAAAATGCACCCGACTGTTGTTTGTTTCGTAATAGCACAGACTGTGCCCAGTTCCTGGGGGAAAAGACTCACAGCAACTGAGGAATGCAGCCTGTGAGCTCCTTCTTCCCAGGGTTGCTCCACCCACCCCCATCGCTATAAATGGCAATTGGACTTCAGGGAATTACAGCAGGCAACGAGCTAAGCAAAGGCAGGTTCATCTGCAGCTGACATTTTCACTGCTGGGCATGCAATTAGTAAGAATTAATTTTGTAATTTATTATTAGTAAGAATAATCTTGAGCATTGCAGGGGCTGCAGCTTCATCTGCGGCATGGTCTGGACTCTAAGGATGGGTTGGTGCAGTGAAGGTAGCTCTGTTTGAACTTGGTCTGAGCCCCTTGTTTTAGAGGACTGTGGCAGGGGCTGCGGTTGAATGAATGCTTGGCCTCGGGAAACTTGCAGCAAGCTTGCCACAAAAGCCTGCGTTTTATCAGCCGTCTACGGTGATGGCCACTGATAAGCTTGTTCATCATGTTTCTGTTGCCTTGCTAGCAAAGGTCACCTCTGGGGAAACTTAGAGGTGCTCAGTAGGCCAAGGAAAATGGTATTTAATGGAGGAATTCAGCTCATCTCTTGCACATTGCACTATAGCCATAGTATAGGCATCCACCTCTGAGCTGGCCACCATGCACTTCCTCCCTGCATGGGAGGAAGTGGGGAAAAAGGCATTTCTGGGCTTCCATTCTTACCTCTTTAAACCAAATAAAATTGCTTCCCTGAAAGTGCCTGTTTCTCACCACTGGTTGGAAGTGCTACTTCAAATGCCTAGATAGATAAAGATGTCTGTATTTTGGAAGTAGTCCCACCGTAGGTCTGGTCTACCCCACAGCTCAGAGTTTGAAATGCCCATAATTACTCTCTACTTTTGTCATTGTTGGCTTTAATTACTGTGTCAAATGGAAAGGGTAAAGTTTCACAAACTCTAATGAATTCCTCAAGGATAAGCTAATTCATTGTGTAATGAATGATGTATGCGTAATAATAAAAAAAGTAATAACACCGGTGCCATACTCTTTCATTAATTCTGTGTGAGAAGTCAGAGGAAAAACACATTTAATGGTTATTCAGTGGAAGGTTTGAATGGAGAAGTATAAGAGAAGTAGCCTTCTGTGGGATAATAAATATAGTTACACATTTAACAGATGATTCATTCTTTATTATTCCCTCAGCTTCCGTTAGCAAGTATTATGAGGTATTTGTATCCATCTTCACCAAAACGGCTCTCGTACACAGTGTATGTAATTTATTCAGCCAGACTTATGTGTTTTGTCAATTGTCAGTCCTGTAAGGTACTGGATGCTTCTGTATGACCCAGTGCTGTATTAGGAGAAAATACTACAAAGCAAATTTCCATTTGCATTGTGTGGGTAACTAGGGACTCAACTGCAGAGGTTCAGATGGGGTGAGAGCAGTTGGGATGGTGTTACCCTAAGTGTCTGCCACAAGCAGAAATGTGCCAACTCCATCTTGTCACAGTGCAGTTACTCCTGAGGAAGGAGCAGCTCAGGGAGCTGCCCTGTGGTTTTCCTAATGCCAGGAACTTTAGCTGCATGCTCCCAAGGAAGAACCATTCGGGCCCCAAGTAAAGCAGAGTGAGGAAAATTGCTTTAAAATAATGAGATAGAATTTAAAAAGTGCATTTGAGTTCTTTTCCTCACATTCTCACTTTTCAGAAGCACAGAGAGCAAATCTGCAGGCTTCTCTCTTCAATGACTGAAGCTTTACTTATTCCTTATGTATTCCTTACATAAATACGTGCACTGATGTACACCTATACTTTTCACATACCTCCTGGAGATAAAGCTGTAAAGCAAATGCCACAAAGTTAACTTGTAAAAATACTGTGAAATGTGAGTGTTACAAATCCTTTTAAACTCAAAGTCTTCTTTTAGAAATGTACCCAATTTTCAGCTTGGTCCCTGGAAAATTATTCTCGTAGCTGAGGATATTTATTCTGTTCCATTTCTTGAATGGGATGCAGCTGTTGAATTCTTCAGACTTTAGTGAATGCTCTTTTAAGGGCTTTATTTATATCAGGGTTTTTTTTTCTGTCCTCTGGTTCTGAGCAAATATCCACATCAGCTAGTGGAAATTGTCACACTGCAGGTAAGCTTATGAAATTCTGCTGCTTTGCCACTGTGACTTTTCTGAAGAGCTGAGCCCTTACATGAGAGCATGTGTAATTATATTGAAGTGTGTGAGTGTAACTTCCAGGGAAGTTTGGCGCATGGTTGGCACACCTCTTCAGCACGGGAGATCTGGGCAACAAAGAGCACATCTAAGGTGATCAGCTAAAATTCATCTACAGCCTGTTAAAAGCAAGTTGCAATGATACTTAAGTGTATAATCCCTCTTATTTCAAAATGCAGGCTTATGGCATGAGTTTCCCTTGAATATACTCTGTGATTATAAGTGACCTGTATCAAATAAACACCTCTAAGTCATTAAAGGGTATAATGCAGATAAGAATTCCCATAAACCTCAAAATTAATTTGCTTCCTAGACCTCTGTGTTACCAGAAAGCTTTGGCAGTAAGATGAAATGCTGTGATATTTTGGTGTTGTTTGAGTTCGATAGAAGTTCAAAAGCAATGCGCTGTCTTGCTACGTGCCTGTGAGATGGGGAGCTTTTTGCTGGGCAATAGTATAAGACCCAGCAGCAAATGTAACCTGGCAAGCAGTTGTGGATTTTACAAGGATATTGCAGTGAAAGCTCTCTAACTTCCTGTGCCTGCATGCCTTTTTTTAGCAAGAGCTTCATACTAGTTCTTAAAACTCACATTCTTGGTTCCTTCTTTTTTTTCACTAAACATTTCCTCAATTGACACTTGAAAGTAAAATTCAAAGAGTTTATGTGAGTCTTTCAGCTGACCAATACATATTTTAATAAAAGTATTAATAATATTGATAAAAGGATGTGAACAGCTGCTATGGCCACTTAACACAGATTAAAATAATTGGATTGGCATGTCTGGTAGATTGCCATTGAAAGTTTTGAATAGGAGCAGAGAGCATTTGGCAGCCAGCAGGAAAAGCATGTAGGGGACAAGGGAGGGGAAGGGAAGAAATAGAAGAAGGGGGTAAGAAGAGGACATTGGAAAGCTTTCATGCTGTTCATTCACCTAAAAATGGATTTTCAGTCTGCCTCTGAGTTTATGTTTGCTTTCATTTGGAGGCTGTGGATAGAGACATGTCTTTTCAAATGCTTTGGGAGCTGGGACTGTGCTCCTTAAGCTCTTGAGTTTCAGAAATGGTACTTAGAGTCTTGGTTGTGCATGTGGGGAGCTCGTGCCCATGCTGCTCCTGCTGAGGGCTGAATGAGGTCCTTGTTGCACCCACTTTTCACTGAATTCTCTTCAAATCTCATGCATGGCTTTCCAAAACTTCATTTGAATCTGTAGTTCTGTGTATCCTGTCCTTTCTGCTGGTGGGAAATCTAAATGTGCCCAAAGATGGGAGTTTGCTCTCGTGATTCAGTGACCGGTGAGATGTGGGCTGTACCTAATGCTACTTGTTGCATGTAGATTTTAGAACTTCCCTAAATGGAAAGTCTGAGGTACAGCTTTTATAAAAGCAAAGCTGTTAGGTGGGTCTTTTGGGACCGAGAATATGTTTGACTGCTTTTGAAAGACTTTGAGAAAAAATAAAGCATACTCTCCTCCTGCTATTCAGAGACTACAGCAGAAGCACAAGCATGTCTAAGCAAACCTGGCTTTGATTCCACCAGGATTGCTTTTCAGCTCTCCATCATTTACCAAAATCCCTGCAATTCCTTTCCAGGTTTTCCTTTTCTAGAAACAGGGATGACTATGTATGTTCTCTCATAATCTATTTCACTGGATGGGCTTTTATTAGAGCCTAATATAATGTTTCAGAGTACTTACGTCATATCTTTTAGAGTCATCAGTTCCTGCTAATAGGTAGCACTTAAAATCATGAGATGGAAAGTGCAAGTTAAATATATTTAGCTGGCTTTTATTTGCCTTCTGCTTTTTAGAGTTTGTGAGGCACAGCCAGGAAGCCTCTGGAGCAGATGGGGTGTTCTGTGATTACTGGACCAGACAGCTCAGATATTATTAAAGTGCTCTTTTTGCACACACAACTTGCTACCGCTTCTTTATTTTCATGGGTCACATCAAGCGTAAATCTAATAGAGGTTGTTGTGCTTCTATCATTTATTTTTGAGTCAACTGTATCACCTGAGCTTAATGCATGTAACCTTGCATGATTCTGGATGTCCAGTCTCTCTGTTGGGATCCCCAGTATTGTTAAAAAGATGTTCAGGAAAGGCTAAAGTAGCCAACAGTTTTCCGTTACTTTTCATGGAAATACAAAAATGGAATGTGTTTTTATTCAAAATTGCTCTGTTGTGTCTCCTGGAAGCTATTCTGCAGGGGTTTTGTATATCCCAGGTTCTTTTTAATGAGCTGTAAGGGACTTCCATGGTGCAGTGCCATCCATAAAGGTGAAGGAAGGAGTCTGTCACGGGAACTCCTGCTCATGAGGTGAAAGGTAGCCAAGCACGCAAGGCACTTGAATCACAGCTCCCATGAGGCACGCCAGAGTGATTTGGAGTAAAAATATCTTTCCTAGCTGTGAACTTCTTTGAACTCTTTGACCAAGCCATCTTTTTCATTTTTTTTTTCCACAGAAAGCCTATCTTTCATGAATATTTTTAAGACAAACCACCGATCCCCCCCCCCAAAAAAAAAAAAAAAGTAGTAAAAAAAAGATATTTTTGGTCAATTCTGTTTCTGAAGCTATTTTTGGCAGTCCCAGGAGGCTTTTGTGGCCAGTATTGGTCACTGATGTAGCAAGAGATCAGCCAGTGGAACTGTCAGCTGCCTGCTAATTTGGATCTCTTAATCTTGTGCTCCTCTGGACTGAGAGTCAAGTGCTCAGAATTTTACATAATTAGGAAACAAATGAAAAGTGGCATACTGCTTATCTGTGAAAGAAGTTAAAATATCAGACTCAACTGGTTTCTCAGTGAGAACTAGGCCAAGTTCAGTGTAATTTTTATGATTAATATTTTTGAGTGCTCTGGGAAGGAATTAATTTGAAGTAGACAACAGAAGTTTGGGGTTTTTTTTCCCCCCCATTTTATTGCTGATAAGGGTATATTTTATATAACTTCTCCACAAACTGTGAATATTTCAATATTATAAAATTCCATCCCAAATAGCATATTTTTAAATATAGAGCTGTGCATGACTGAAAAGAGGAGTTTGAAATGAAGAAAAATAATTCCCCAGATGCACTGGTAGATAATAGAAGTGATAAAAAGTTAAGATCATCTCTATGTAAAGACAGTGTATCCCGAAGGACACTGAATTTTTTATTTTTATTGCTTTTCAATTATTTTTTCCCCCAAAGAACACTGTTAGCTGTCAAATAACCTTAAGAACCCTGGTTCAAAGCAGAACTAACAAGTGTTGCTTGACTGCTCAGTTTCGAGCAGTCAAGAGATGGAAACTCTTGCTGTCAACCTGTAGTTCTAATAAGTAGGAATTGGAATCTATACTTCCAATATAGTTCTTTCTTTTTTTTTTTTATCCAAGGTAAATGAACATAACCATGTCTGGAGCTCATAAACACAGGGGGAAAGGTGAGCTGGCTCTCCACAGCCACTGTATTTTACTTTTCTGCAGGCCACCAAAAAAAGGTTAATGATTTTTAAATTCTTTGCTTGCAGGGCAGCTGCTGTGCAGAGCCTGGAAACAGCAGTTCCTTCGTCAAGTGGGTATAGAACAAGTGGGTTCATGAAGGACTGTGTCCCCTTTTCCAGTTATGTAAATAGCAGAGTTTTGCTTGTTAGAGGAAACTCAAAGGATAATGGCACAAGGGATATGTGGGCTGAAGAAACTTATTTTTTATGAAAGATTGCAAGAACAACAAATGTACAGCATAATTAGGAGATGACTAGCAGGCCACTGATCTCTGGCTGCAGCATTTTGACAGGGAATGATAAATCTAACTTCAGTGTTCTGGGTTTGTGTTGGGATATAAGCACAGTGACAGTACTTTTCCAAGAAGGTTATTCAGCTCTCTTTGCAGCTAAGACAAGACTTTTCCTTGGTAATCTGGTATGGTATGATGCTTAGCGCACGACATGCTGGCTGTCCTTAGGACTGCTCAGCCTCAGGGAGTAGAAACAAAGTTGTCGCTCTGAATGATGGCTTGGTGAAATGCCACATCGGGCAGAGCCGCCACCAGAATCACTGGTGATTCACTGTTTGTTTTTCACAAATTTCCTACACTCTCTGCCCACGCTCTATAGATGACAGCATTCTGTATGGGGACTGTGAACACGGCAGACATTATTCATGAAGCAGGGCTTTTATCAAGGATTGTTTTTTCCCCAGCACACTGTGTAAACTGCTCAGTCTCTGTGTTGCTGTTGTCAAAATGGTATAAATACAGCTGGCCTGCCTGCTTCAGTAGAAAGCTTTGAAAGTTGTTGTAAAAAGCTTCAAACTAACTGCGTGTGAAGGTCAGGCAGAAGCCACAGAGTGCTACTCAGTGTCCTCCAAGGAGTCATGGCAGCCACATCCATCATTCTTTCACCTTCTGATAGGGACAGTTTGGGCAGTTACATGCATTTCAAGCTTGTACAGCCGCAGGGGAGAAGGATTTGTGGAGGGCTGCCCCTTCCTCACCATTCTTTGTACTGTCTCAGGATATCTCCTCTGGAGGTAAGAAGCAGGGAACCCAGTCCTGACTTGTCTGCGTGACTGTGCTTTCCCCTGAGCTGGGCTCTAGACTTACTTCAAAGCAGAGGCAGGAAAAGATCAATTCCCCTGCCCCCACGATTAACGATGTCTGGCAGCAAAAGTTGTCCTGGGAATCACAGATGCTCCAGCTGTGCCCTCAGATGCTCACTATGCTGTTTCAGGTCAATGACACTATTCTTAACTTATTCCTGTTTAATGAAACAGTGTGGGTGAATCCAGGTCCTTAATTGAAATCTGGTTTGATCAGATACTAAAGGGCACTGAAGATGCAGGAGAACTTAGTCAATGACAAGGAAACTGAATAGTCTTGTATGTAGTGGGATAAAGGCAGTTGTGATGGAGAGCACAGTGCTGAATGTGGTGCTCATGATGACATCAGGTGACATAATTTTCCTGCTTTATCTAAGTTTGAAGAAAAAAGGCAGCTTTGATTCAGTGGGAGAAAAAGCTGGCACTATCAACTACTTACCAGACTCTGGAGAGCCATCAACAAACTGAGAGCCCTCAAATACCGTTTATTTTCAGACCAGTTTCATGACCTGGCCTGTTTTCATAGTTGGACTGAGAGGAATGATCCTATGGAATGAGAAGTGGCATTAACATTTTGAAACCAAACTGCATAATTTAGGCTGATTTGTATTTGAGTGGCTTTGTCAGGTGGCTTGCTTTGAAGTCTGCAGTTTAAAGTTTATCCTTTTCTGTATGCTCTGGCCGTGAAAGGCATACAACTCAGGCAGTTCTGAGCAAAACATGCTGAGGGTAAGTGGTATTTGAAGGCTGATAGCATGGCAGCTGCATAGGTTCAGTTTGGCAAGTAACAGTTTCTGTAAGCATCAGGTTTTATGACCATGTCTCTGTTATTGTTGCGTTTTTAAAGTCATGTTAGCAGCGTAGAAGAAAGTAGAGACCAAGAGCTGTTCATCTTCTGGCTTAGTCCTTGAGGAGCTTGTAACTCTAGCAATTGTTTCTGTTTTTCATAACAGTGGGAACTTTATGAGCTATTTTTCCCTTTCCCCGTCCAAAGTAAATGTGCTGCATAAAAACAAAGAAGTTGTGGGCTGTCTGGCAGGCACACAGTTTAAACTTGGGGTACCTTAGATTGGAGGGGCTGTTTACAAAATGTACGTTTCTCCTGAAAATTGATATTGCAGTGTTTTTACTTGTGCCAATCAATTTTCCATTTCTTGCTTTGGATTGACACATTTTTATTGACCTTCTGTATTAACAGGCAGTGGTGAGCATCAGGGTGCTCTTTAGTGGTCTTTCCAGGTTTGTACCCTGATATCTCAACCTGATTTATAGCTATATGTGCACTTGGAGCAGTTTGTGTAGTTCTAGTGTAGCTGAGATGGTTTGAAAAAGAACTAAAATATTTAAAGCCTTGTTTGGTGTTTAAATTAATGTCAGCAGATTCATGCGTGCAAACAAGATACTTCTTGTAAAAAATGCTGAAGTAGGCTTCTCAGTAAGCTGATTGTCCTTTGCTGTGCATTGCAAGAAGAGAGCACTCAGTGTTTCAATACACAGAAAACAGAGGAAACGTAATTATGCAAATGAAAAGTAATGATAATGCTGATGAGTGCAAAGCCACCTCTTTGTACTCGCAGTATTTTCCCTAATTATTAGACTTTATTGTCTGAAGTTTTCCATAAGGAATTGTCTTTGCAGGGTCTTCAGTAAAGTGACAGTCATCAGAATAGCTGCCAATGTTGGTGGAATTTTATATTTGAGATCTTAAAAAAACACAATCAAATCCAACAAAACAAAGCAAGAAACACAGTTCTAATAAACTGGAGTAGATTGGCAGAGCACTGCATCTCAGTGGTACACTTCTCCTGCAGGCAGCCTGCCATCAGTGTGTAGGACAGGGTAGTGTTTGCACACATGAGCATAGTGTGAGACAACCAAACTGGAAGTGTGGGGTGATTATGTAGCAAATGAATTGAAAACTTCTAATCTCAAAGAGCTAATTGCTTGGTTGCTGCATGTTTTAAATGTGCTTAGAGGCATGTGTGTTCTGTGTTGCTAACACCTGCAACGCTGCTGGCTGGTGATGTAAACTCATAACTCAAAGAACACTTCCTTAATTGAGAAAATGCCTCCGACAACCCCTTTATTTCATTCCAGGTCATGAAAGAGAGAATGTGCGTGAGGGAGCATGCATAGTGACAGCATGTAGTCAGTGGGTAGCCACTGCTGGAGGTGTCCCAAATCGGCTCAGAGAGCACCATTTACATAATGAGTTTGCAGTTGTTCTGAAGGGGTCTGACAATCTCTACCATGGTTCAATATAGTAGTGGGAGTAGATGTTAGTGGTCAGTAGCCTCCTGATTAGGATATTTGCCTGGGATGGAGTCAAGCACTGGTGAAAGCTCTTGCTCTAAGCCAGGTAGTACAGTCCTCTTTCTGAGTCCTCTCTGCCTTAGCTGAGTAACTGAGAGCTCTCACTTTGCTTCCAAATGTAAATATTTGGAGATGTCTTGCATTTTGTTCCTATCAACTAAATCACACCCACCCCTAGAAGAAGAAAAATAACCTAGATTTTTTTTCCAACCAGACCTGGTATGCAAGCAGTCAGAATGGTGATTTTCTACAAGCACAACAGAATTCATTTTCCTTATACCCAAACCCCTTTTCTGTAAGTAATACCAGTTTATATAAGATAATGATTTGGACCACTTGAAATAATAGAAATAGGGGTTTGTATTGAATTAAGTGTTTTACTCTTAGTCAAATCCCAGTTCTTGGAATTATGGGATTAATTATTTTATTTTACTTCAGGAACAGCTTCTGATGGTGGGCTCAAGACAGGTATTGTAATCTGCATGCACCTTAAAATATCAAAATCCAGGAGGTAAACTAGAGTGCTCCAATATATATTTTTATCCTTGTATATAATCCTCAGGCTGATATGGTCTTTGCATGCTTGGAAATGACAGTGTGCATTCTCTTTCAAATAGTGGGTCATTTTCTTCTCTCTGAAATGTAATCTTTTCTTTATACCAAGCATAATAAAAATAGATGCCACTCACAACTGTTTAAAACATTGGCTGCAGTAACATTAATATTTATTATTGTATGCAGAAATGGTTAACCTCTGTGCTGTGCTAGCGGAGATCCTTATTATTTCACTCAGGCATTATGTCCTACATCAGTAAAGCTGCAAATAGGACATATGTTTGTATTTGTTTAATCAAAATTGTTTAAATTCATTTCACATGTAGTTTTTTCACTCATGTGCTTAACATTAATATCATTGTTAGGCTTAGGAGAAAGAGCATTATTTCATGTTTGAAATCTCATTGAAAATCCTTACATTTAGTAAGAGTGTAACAAGAATAGATGGCGTCCGTGGCATAAATGGATACTGCAACCAGTAGTATCAGAAAGGTTGTCCTCAGGGTGGAACCTCTTTGTTGGCTTGGGGCACAGGAGAACTCGGAGGGGAAATGAGAGGATGTGTCATTCTTCTGTGTATCACAGGCTGTGGTTCCTTTTTCAGCTTCAGGAGCAGCTGAGCGTTGAGGGCTGTTGGGAGCATGTTTGTGTTGGTCACAGAAACTGAAGCAGGGTCTATTTAAGGCAGCTTTGCCACCAGAAATAATACTGGTGCAGCTATTATGTTTGAATTTGGGTCAGCTGCCATTAGCTTAGAGAGTTCAAATTATTTCTGCTGAAGGAGGAGACTGTTTTAACACTTGAGAAAAATGTAGCACCAGCCTCTCAAAATACTTATATATGAACTGATAAAAGGGATAAGGATTCTCCTCTTAATAAACCCAGGCTATTCCAAATCTCTTATGTTGAGAAGGATGAAACCTCTGGCTGTTGTACTGCAGCCCACTAATGTGGTCTCAGATGGTTTAGTTGCTGCAGTTAAGCCTGTTACTGCGTGCTGTCATGGTTGTGACAGCCATGCATGTACTCTCGGTCTATGGCAAAATTCTGAGTATTGCAGCAAAAGTAAGCAGCAATGTGTTTACCTGAAAACTGTCGAAATTTCAACTGGAATTTTACAGTTACATCTCGGCTTTTTATGTTGTTCTGTCTCCATTTTGGCATCTTCAAAAAAGTACTCATCCTCTTCTGACTCTAATTGTGGTGCTTCTGGATAAATTAATTAAGAAATATTGACTTCTGCTGAAGTAAGAAATTCAGAAAATCTGAATGTGTATGTTGATGCATTTTAATTGAGTTTTCTAACTTAGGTTGGTTTTCTAGATGCATAAAAAAAGTTCAGTACAGAGTGGGTATGTTAGATATGCGCTATGTTAGGATGTTTTGCTAGGCAGTACCTTTGTACATAATTCATGTTTATTAATGTCAGAACAGGAATGAAATGCATCTCAGTTACACATCAATATTTTTAAAAGAATGCTTTTTAAATATTCTAAACAAGAAATAGTATCCTGAGGCATTTGGAAAACTTGGAGAGGTTGATTAGAGAAGAACAGGAAATATTTTCCCCTTTATTTTAGTAACTTTAATACTGTTATGAAAGCATGCTCATTCTTCCACTCCCTGTTTACCCCTAGACTAAAGTTAGAAGGACTTCCACCCCCTGATAAATGGAAGTCACCATTGTAATATTCTGAAATGTGTATCTTTACATGCACATGGGTTTGTGCTAGATCAAAGTGTTCCTGCTGTGGGTGTGAATTCTGCCTGCCCTATAGAGAATACCAGCTTTCCAGTGTCCTGCAGGGGTTGTCTTGTGGTACTGGTCTCGAGCACATGGATTTCAGCCTGGGAATGAGCCAGGGTGCTAGAGGGGAGAAGTTGGAGTACTATCTTTGGCAATGCCACAGCTATATTGATTGCCATTAAATAATTTTGAAATCTAAATTGCTCTTTTCTAAAATGTCATCTTTTTGACAAAACTGATAGCTTTTTTGTACATACATTACTTTGTACATATAAGTACAGTATAGCACAAGATGAGGCAACTTTATTGCAAGGCTCTGAACTGTAACACAGGATCATGTGGATTATTATGCTCCCCTAGTCAAGGCATTATATTAATAATTTTGCTATTGACGTCAAAGGGAACAGGATGTCACCCAAGATAACAACCACAATGAAGTCAATCTTCTTAATGAAGATTAATTGTTGGGGCCTCATACTTCATGCATCCATGTTCAGATAGCTTCCTCTGAATGTTTCAATGTCACACAGCAAGTGTTGTGCATCTTTGCATTTAGATGCCATTTTATTAATGTGAAAGACTTGTCATCTTTTGTAATACTTGCAGTCCCTTGGGAGCAGCTCTGTAATGCCAGAGAATTCTAGGTTGCAGTATTTCCTAGTGCCAACTAGTGGAAACTAGCGGGCTGCCTGTCATGAGCTGTGCTGACTACAGAGGAGCATCTTGAAATAGGATAGCAGAGAGAGTCAGGCTGTAGCACATTCATACCATCTAATTGTTTCGTAACTCTTCATTAATTTGCAGGTGGTTATCTAGGATGGATTAGTAAAAGACTTGCCATACAGTCCTTAACTGCATGTAATGCTAAAATGATATTTAACATAGCTTATTTCCCCCTTCTCCTTAACTGTCATTCTGTCTTGGAACAGTATCCTGCACATGGATGTCATATGATAGATTATATAGCTGTAGTGAAGTAACTGGCTTTCACTGCAGAACTGGTTTTAGTTCGTACTAACACCTGGAAGTGAAAAAGGGAGGGATTATCTACACCAACAGTCAAATTGCGAGAGGTTATGCCTGAGAGGTCCAGAAGTAATTTTGGAGAGTAGAAATAAGTGACCAAAGTAAGTGATAAGTTTATAAATGGGCAATGGATATGGTTTCATGAAGCTTAAAGAAGTAATGAAGCAAACAGAATTTAGACATTGTAATGCTATATTTGCTATGTTATCTGCAATATGATCTTTTTATCTACAAAACCACTACATTCTTTTTCAGTGGAGACCCATCTAAATAAAAGCTTATAGCTAGGTGTTACTAGGGTAGGAGACAAACAAGTAGAGATAATTGGTTTTGATCTCAGTGTTTCAAATGGATTTGAGCAGAAGACTAATGAAAAGTAGACAGCTAATCTGATAATGGCATTTACCTAAATGAGTGCAAACTAAAGTCAAAACAGTAACAATAATGCAGTAATATAAAAACTGATTTCTCCACCTTGCATTAAAATTTGTATTATCTAAAACTGCTGTATGTGTGGGTTCTTAGTTCCCACCCTATGCATGATCCTTATTACTCACAAAGGCTTAAAATTCTGCAGAGTTCAACAGAGGTCGATCATCACCGAGGATTTACATCTGCAGTACCTGATTCCTGCAGATTCCTTGCAGTACTTGTCAACTGGTTTCCATATTGCCCAAAGGAAAGAAGAATGAGGCTTCACTAAAAGATGTGTGAAGTACTGTGTATTGGGGGCTCAGGAGAAAGAGGTCAGGTGCACAAGAATAGCTTACACATGCTTAAAAGTAATTTAAGCGCATAGAGTTAATTAAGTCAGGCTGTACCACTTTATGTTTACTTTGGAGCCACTGAACATCCAACTGATTAAAAAAAAAAAATTCTTGAAAGAATATTAGTAAAACTGCTGTCTGCGTCTTATTAAAAATGTGCTTATGATTGTGGACAAGAAATATGGGAAGAGTGGACAGATTATTCAAAGGCGCAACGTGCAAACAATCAGTCATGTCCTTTGCCGAGTCATCTGCTCTGGAATTTTAGTTACTTACCTGGTAAGTGAACTGCTTTGTCAAGTAGAGGAAAAATGTTAGGTGTTGGTGGGAGGGCCAGGGCGAAAATGGAGCTGAAGCTGGAGAATAGTGAGGGAAAAGAAGCAACTGGCTGGTAGAAGAAATCGGAGAAGGGTTTTAGTCTGGTTAAGGTTTTGTAAAAATCAGTTTTGAAAGCACCCTTGCAGTTAGCTGTTTGCATCCTATCAGTCAGGTCATTTTACTCTCCCCCCTCAGCTTCTTGGTGATGAAGGAGCCATTTGCACATCGTATTCTGATCTACAATCTAAATAATAGAGCAGAAGCTGTGTATGTATGTCTGAACACATATGCAGGGCATGAACTTTAAAAACCAAGTCACTCTGACTTTGTGCTTAAAGATTATCTGCTTTTCTTAAGCTTCTGCAAGGAGGTATGTCAGACTGATGTTGACACTGAAGTAGGCTGAAATGTTCCTTCTCGTGTAGGGAGAGAAACAGAAAGTATTCTCTGTGTCTGTCTTGTCCTTTCCTTTCTCTTCCCTCCTTTGGTTGCCTCACAGAGTAGAGAATAGCTTAAGGCAGACGTGACTGATGTAATTGCAGCAGCACTCATTCTCCAAGGAAGTTTGACTTTTCTGGACTCTCCCAAGCCTGGTTAATTTTGCATTAATTTACAGGCTGCACCCAAATTTTACAGCGCTTTAGGAGGAAGATGAGACTTTTGATTTACCTTGTGTCTTGCAAAGCATAGGAGTCTGAATAGATTAAATTGTCAAATACTGTGTTTTGGCTCAGGCAGTGATATTTATTTGCCAAATAAAACAGACTTTTCCATTTCTTGAGCCTCTCACTCCTTTAGCAGATTAGGAGATTGCACTGGCTCTAACACATAATTTTCCAAAAATATTTTAATTAATTAGTCATGTGTTCCACTAGCATAGTAAAAAACCCCTATGTTAATGTGACCTAGCAGAGATTTTATCAAACCCGTCCTGTGTAAGAGAGGAATGTCTTTTTTAGTGAAGAGCAACTGGACAGAGTGATTGTACTTTCTTTATTGATGTAGGGTGACCTGTCGTGATGTTGGAAGGCGCAGAGCTTGCATTCTACCACTTTTATCCATACAGACCTGACCCAATTGAGCTAAGGGACATACTGTGAGCTTGCAGACTGCCAGAACAACCTGTTTGGAAGGAGCAGCCCTAACAATCTTGTTGGGTGCTTTCTTCTTTCCCTTAGTTTTAAACCCTTAACTTCCTATTAAAAAAAAAAGAAAAAAAAAAAAAAGTAAAATATTAGATGGGCTGCTTCCATATTAAGGTGAAATTAAGAAATCCTACCCAGTAAGCCTGGGTGCGATTCCTGAGCTAGTGCTGAGTTGGCAGCTTTGCTTATATGATGGAGCACAGCTCTGTCCAAAGAGGTTTATTGAGGTCTCCAAATCGGAATGCGAATACAAGGCTGTACCACAGCTAGCAAGCCATGTCTCTCCGAATTGCACTGGTTTGGTGGGGATAATGATTGAGCTGGGCATTGGAGTGGTACATCTCACAGCATGCAGTTGCAGAGCTGACTCAGAGATAAAGCTGAGAATGCAGTTACATCCAGAGTTAGATTTACCCTTGGTAATTTTTATCCCAGAAATAGAGCAATAATTCATGTCTCCATGCAAAATTCAGTTAAAGAATGTTTATTTGACTTGTGATAATTCCTAAAAGTCCCATGCACCCCTTGTTTTTGGGAAACAGGACATAGAATCACAGAAGGGTTAGGGTTGGAAAGCACCTTAAGATCATCTAGTTCCAACCCCCCTCCCATATCCTAAATGGAATAAATATTCTGTTAACTCAGCATTTTCTAATAAGTATAATTTTTGATTCCCATTCCTGTTTCAAAATTGAATATTTGTTTGAAAATTGTTATGGTTGACATGTCAGTGATACTTTTGTTTATGAAAATACTTATCTTGGAGAAATAGATAAGATAAATTACCCCCAAAGTCTACATAAATACCTATATTTCTCTCTCTCAACCATTTTGACTGTGGAACGTTTTTAACATTGCATGTTATGAGGATTGGAATGCATACTTCTGTACTTGTAAAGTTTCTTTTGCATTATTAGAGTTTGGAAGGAATTGGTTTCTTAGTATACATTGTCTGGTTGTGGATTCTGTTCTCTGTCATTTTTATCTGTAAATGACAACAGCTTCTTAAAAAATGTAAATGTTTACTTCCAGTTTTGCAAATAAGGTTTATGTGATTCTTACTGCTTTGATTTTGTTTGAGTTAAACTAATCAGCTCAGCTTGTCGTCTCCGTGCAAACCTTTAGTTTGAGTTTACTAAATCTAGTTAATCAACAGTAAGGCACTAGAAGAGCAAGAAGAGGTGAAGAGGAAAAAACGAAGGAGCAAATTCCTGTAGTTAAATACTGGGCTAGTGCAGAAGTTTGCATGTGCAGCCCATGTATACATAAATATCATAAAGCTATTGAGCATAGTGTGTGCACCGAGTGTACAGATGTGCAGTTGTTCACATTGAAGTAACAGCTTTACCTATTATGGCTGCCTAATAACTTACAAAAACTACTAGGAAAAAAACTTCCTTGATGAGCTCAAACATACTTCATGCATTTTAAGAAACCTTTTTAATGTGTAATTCCTTTGATTTATATTGCTAGATGGTGCTGCATATTTGTGAATGATTTTTGTTTTGTATGCATACGTGAATACACAGTCATAGGTGTGTATATATACATGTATGTATACAGAAATGTGTCTAGAGGTTGTATGTGTACATTTGTATGTGCACATACATGCAAAATATATGGAAATGTGCAAAGATGTTTGCATACAAGAGGATGTATAGCTGATAAGTCAAATTTTACTGATTATAGTAATAAGGAGCTTTAGACAATGTCTTTTAAAGTCAGTGGTTGCCCTTTGGCTGCAGACGTATGTGCAGAACAAGTGAATTGTAAGCAAATGGTGAAAAAAACAGCACATAGTCAAGGTACAGATATTGAAGTTTAAAACTGAAAATGAGAGCTTGGGAGTGAAGTTAGTTAATTGTAAGTCTGTCATGTTGTGAAGAAGGACATGTTGGTGGATGTGTCTTTACAGCTCAGTTGATATACATCAGAGTTGTTCCATTATCTACAGGTTCACCAGGTTATACCTACTGACAAGTTTGATGTTTATTTTTTAACACAGTTAGAATGGAAAACAAATTCTTCTTTCTCTGTAGTGCTAAGTTGCACTCTTTGATGCTCTGACTAATTCTGAAAGTCTTGAAGTTAATTGTCAGTCTTCAAGCTTGTCTTTGTGCTTGGATTTCTCTTTGATGATTGCTTCACTTGCCCAAGCTAAATACTAGCTAAGAGTCTGGCTTTTTGTATATGTTATCAAAGGTGGAAGATAGAACAGCTATAAAGCTTTTGATTTGCTTTCCGAGTATAATTGGTACTTTACAAAGTTGTACCATGTTGTTTTCCTGTATAAATTTTAACACATACATTGTTATTAGGCTTTTCAAGAACATGAAATAACTTGTCTTTTAGTCAGTCTTGGTCTAAACACTGTAAAGTCATAAGAAGGGGATGGGATAAGGAGGTGGGATATGTCAGAAAAGAGGAGATCTGCCCATGTACTCTCTGAGTACGTTTTTGTGGAGTGGGATTAGCAAGTCGAGGGAGATAAAATGTTTATTGTCCGTGGACCTGGAGAGTGGAGGCCTACATGTCTGACTGTGCGGAAAAAGGAGTGATGACTGAGTACTGTACAAAGAATGCAAACTGGGAAAAGTAGACAAGGGTTTGTTTTTTTTTTTTCTGCTTTGTGCTTTTGGTTACTGGAATCCTAATGTTTTTGCAACAATGCTTGGTTAAATGGTTTCAAACAGAATTGACTTTTTGTTTTGCGTGTCTGTACTCCTTTAAAGCAATTCTGCTTTTAAGCAAACAAAGACATTTGAAAGGTTAGAGATGTCCAAGAAAATGGCCTTTAAGAAAAAAGGACCTGTGTTGTTTTTCCTAACAGTGAAAGAGATGGTTCTGTTTATTAAATTGTGCGTACCATATGATGCGTTATATTTTTCCATTTGATTTCCTGTAGGGTGATTTCACTTGGAACAGCATGTCAGGGCGCAGTGTTCGGCTGAAATCAGTTCCCGTTCAAAGCCTCTCGGAGCTGGAGCGTGCTCGGCTGCAGGAAGTGGCTTTTTATCAGTTGCAGCAGGACTGTGACCTGGGCTGCCAGATTACTGTCCCCAAAGGTAAGGGCTTGATAAACCATCTCTGTTTAGATTGCTAAGCCACTGACTTCATATCACAGCAATAAAAGGGAAAACACTAGCTTGTTTATTCGACAGACAATGTCTTCTATTTCATTTTTGCTTAAACATAGTGACTAAGTAAAAATGACTGGTAAAGTTGTTTGTACTCTGTGTCCAATTCAGGCCACCTGGGGTGGGATCATCTGATCACGGACAGATGTCTACAGGGCAGATAATCTAAATCAGACCTACTCATGCTAGCATGTCTTGATATTCAGTTGAGAGAGAAAGGCTTTTCTTAAACTTCCTGACATCCAAAAGCACACATCTATGTAGCTTGGGTAGATCATGCCTTAGAAGTGACTTTTTCACTCTGTATTTTATTGTCTCCAGAGGAAACCGAGTGTCACTAGTTCAGACAGGCAGTGAAGACATCTGCAACAAATAAGAGGAATCCTACCAAAGTTTCCTGAAGACAGTGGCGCTGAAAGCAAGTTAATTTTCAGCATAAAACATTGAACTCCTAAGGGACGGGAGTTTAATTGAGACGGAGAAGCTCAGTTATCAGAATCCTGATGCAGGAAACATGCACATTGAGGATCTGTACTTAGGTTTCTGTGGAAGAGATCTAAACCTCAGTAAAGGCAATGTGGAATTTTCCAGAGTTTCCGGTAGGCTGGAGATCAAGCTGTTGTGCAATCTACAAATCTGTGTTTTCTGTTGTTTCTTTCCAGTTGTATATTTATTTAAGGAATAACAGAGGATCACTGAATTCTTACCTTTGGCTATGAGAAGTACCATGTGGTGCCACATACACAGTGATTCCACCTGAGCAGGTTTTTTTAGTCATTCAAAGTTAAACAGAGGAAAGTTGTCTAGTCGGTGAAAATAGTTGTGTGGAAGAGATCAAATGTGAAAGACATCCAGCTTGCACATTCAGCAGCTTTTTACGAACTGTGGAAAACTCCTGCCAAAACCAACAAAATCAAACTTACAGCAATCTATCTTTGTCATGAGGTGGATGCGATCAATGTCTTCAAGCCCCACCACAGCTCCCCTGATCCCTCAAAAAATGTTTCTTCAATATGAAAATAATTTTACAGGACATTCATGGGAGGAACTAGATCACTAAGGGCACTGTGATATTTTCTGGTAGTCTGAACTGCTACTGGCAGTTCCAGTGGGAGATGACTTTACATGCATGGAGGTAATAACATACCAGCGACATGCATGTAGAATCATGGAACAGTTTGGGATGGAAGAGACCTTTAAAAGTCATCTAGTCCAACCTCCCTGCAAGGAGCAGCACCATCTTCAACTGGTTCAGGTTGCTCAGAGCCCCACCCAACCTGACCTCAGGTATTTCCAGGGATGGGGCATTCGCAGCTTTTCTGGGCAACCTGTTCCAGTGCTTCACCATCCTCATTGTAAAAGATTTCTTCCTGGTTTAAATCTCCTTTCTTTTAGTTTAAAGCCATAACCCCTCATCCTATTGCAACAGGCACTGCTAAAAAATCTTCTCCCATCTTTTTATAGGCCTCCTTTAAGTACTGAAAGACCACAGTGAGGCCTTCCTGGAACCTTTTCTTCTTCAGGCTGATCAACCACAGCTTTCTCAGCCTTTCCTGATCAGAGGTGCTCCAGCCATCTGACAGTCATGGCCCTCCTCTTGATCTGTTTCAAAAGGTCCATGTCTGGCTTGTACTGAGGATCCCAGAGCCAAATGCAGTACTCCAGGTGGGCTCTCATGAGAGTGGAGTAGAGGGCCAAGATCACCTCCTTCAGCCTACTGGCCACACTCCTTTTGATGCAGCCCAGCATACAGTTGGCTTTCTGGGCTGTGAGGTCACATTGCTGGCTCATGTTCAGCTTTTTGTCTATTAGTATCCACTAGTCCTTCTCCACATGGCTGCTTTCAATCCCTCTATCCCCCAGCTTGTATTGGTACCAGGGCTGCCAAACCAAGGTTCAGGACCTTGCACTTGGCCTTATTGAACCTCATGAGGTTCACTCAGGCCTACTTCTTGAGCTTGTTGAGGTCCCTCTGGACCTCTGTCTATCTTGAGGTGTGCTCTTCAGCTATCTTCTACTTCAGAGAATGCCACATGAAAATATTGGGGAGCAGAAGTCAGTGGGATAATCCATCTTTTAGAAAATACAGTAAACTGGGATTCTTTGTGGTTCTTTGACAGTTTTTCAGAACTTGTGAGTGAATGACATTAGAACATGCTCATGCCTGCGGGGTGGGCAATTGCTTCCTGCAGGCATTTGAGTAATTACATTTACTGGCGTAGGTATTGTGGAAAGTAAAAATTAATTGTCTGGTAATAAGTGCTTGTGAAAATGTGCTTGCTGGAAGTTAAGTCAGAGTACAGAAGCATCTTCGTTACCTTTACAATCACTTTCATGCTGTTATTGATTACTTCTTCATAAATGTTTGTCTCCTGTACTTAGAAGCCCCCTTTGTCTCAGCAAGTGCTGTTGGTTAGCACTTTTAGGACAGAGCTGGCTATTCCCACATTTGTAGAGGAATGCATAGAATGTAGTGCCTCATATGTAATCCTTCTTCTCCACCTCACTGTAGCCATTACCTTTAATGAAGTGCAATGCTGACATTTGTTAGTTAAATGTCCTGTGGTCATGGAGAGGGGACCACCTCCCACAGGAATTTATTTAACCAGCATGTCATTTAGGATATCTTACAATTGCACTGCAGTAGGCAATAAGAAGGAATGCAAATGGATCAAGAGTTACTATTTTTAGATATGACAGAGATAATTCAGGTTTGTTTCTTGTTCTCTTGCTTTTCTATCTCATATCTGTCTTTCAGATTCTGTAATCAACATATTTTTTCAGCTTCCATCTTACTCTCCCATCTGCCACCAGCAACTAGACCAAGAATTGTTTATGCTCTTTCTGGGTTAATATATGATAAGTTGCAAGAGGCTATCATTTCCGAGCAGAGCATTACACAGTTTCTCTAACAATACAATTAATCTGTGGAAGGTTTTTGTTTTGCTGTCTGACATTCTGAATGGCATTCTAGTGGCAGTTCTTTACAGCTGCTGTTTAAAATAGCCTGTTTTTCTTATTTCAGGGAAGTCAGACTTCTTTTTCTAATAGGAAAACCCCTGCGATGAAATTCACCTTATGTGTGCTTTTGTTTTGATGACTTTCTAATTTTATGTATGTAACTAGCCAGAAAGATGAACCTTTTGCTCTTGTCTTCACAAAATGTGTTCAATCAGGTAGCTTTTTCAAGTAAAACATAATGGAGCAGAAGAGGACTTCATTTTCTTCTGTTCATGGGCTCCAGGTATCTCTTGAACAGAGGAGGCATTGGATGAAGTTTCATCAGATCAGTTTCCTAAACACCTCATGGTTATAACTCTCCTACTTCACAGTCCTGTACCACTTCACTAATCTGTGTTGTGAAAATTAGGGAGTTATCTATCAGAGAAGAGGGGAAAATATGTAGGTATCACCAGTTTTGGGCAAGTAGACATGCTGTAGCAGAATTGTTACAAGAGGCCTGACCATCCCATTAAAGTCCTTGAAAGTATTATTTGAAATTGGCTGAGCCTATGATTGAGCTCTTCAGACTGTAAACTGGACAAAGACTTGTAAGCAGTGGCTCATGCTAAATGGTAGGGTATCTCAATGAAAATGAGGGCCAAACTTTATACATTTGGCCTGGATTTCTAATATACTAATTTCTTCTTTGAAAACTCATTTGTTGGAAGGGAAGAACAATACAGGGATGTGGGTGCAGGAGGAATCGGTAGCATCTGTGCCTTTTTCAGGCCCAGATCCCTACAGTGCTGTGTGTCCTGGGGCTACCATGTGCCGTAGAGCCAGCTCCTCCTCACCTCTGTGAAAGAGGCCTCTCTGCTATCGTAACAGTGGTGTGACATCCACTCTCTGCCAAGTCCAGCTATCTTTGTTATTCCTGTTGGTTGGATGAAATCCTGACTTTTCATCTGTGTTTTGACCTCTTCCAATGTTCATGACAGCTACTGAACTTCTGAGGAACTTTTGTTGATCTCAGTAGTGCAGAAGTATAGGAGCATACGTTTGTTTAGGAGCATATGTTTGTTTACCTGTGCAATGACAAGCAGAAATGTGGCTAATATTTCTAGTAACTCAGATAGAAATGGCATTTTTTGCTTCTGATCTTCCTGACAGCAAGTCTTTGACTACTGATCTTCCTCTGTGTAAAGAAATAGCTTTGTTCAAATTATGTGTCAATGATGTTTTGTGTTTTATAGATTTTCTTATTTGTCATCACTTTGTCCCTTATGACAGCACAAGTGGGACGTGTTTTCTTCATAGTGTCAACAAAGAATAATGGAAAGTGGTTGATGTTTTCAGATGAATAAATCTCTTAGAGTTCCAGAAGTCAGTCAGTTGTATTTCTCACTGGTAATACTGTCCTGTGCACACAGGTAAGGTTCCTGCACAGTAAGCATCTTGGTATAATTAGGTAAATTGCATTATTGCCACCATAACAATCCAGCTGCCTGCATAGTCAGTCCTGGGATACAAAAGAAACAGGTATGTGTCTGTGCAGCAAATAGAAAACTCATGTGCTGTTATCACACCATATGTAATCTCCGAAGCTCTGAGGAAGCACAGTGGATAGCAGAAGTCTGAGCATGTAGAAGTCTTGCGGGCTAGGAATTTCCTTCAGGGAGTTTCCATTGTCCTTCCTCTTGCCTCTTCCATAGCCAAATATAGATGAGGTTCTTGATAAAGGAGAAGCACTGATGCCTGAATTCAGGTCTGGGGAAACAATCTAGTAAGTGCTGTTGACTACTCAACAGTGTATCTGGTATTCTTCTATTGAATTTCTTTAAAAAGTTATAGACAAACTTGGGGGGATTTCTGGAGAAGTGCCAGAAAACAGCTATATTGCTACTTATGTCTGTTTTTTACTGCTATTACTTATATAATGCAGAGGTGTCGTAATAGTGCTTGCTACCACAGCACTGCCCAAAATGGCTTTTGGAAGAAAACATTCCACTTATTCTTGTCCATCCCTATCTGCTAGGGCTGGGAGAGGCCATCATTAGGAACTACTTGGGAAGAAGGAGTGAAGACATTGGTTCAGTGGGGAAGAAAGAGATCTTAACAGATAATGGGGAAGAAGTAGATAAGATTTTCTTCTTTGCACAAAACCGCTGTAACCTATTCTGAGGCTTTATATCTATATTATAAAAATGATGCTGCATATTGCCGCTTGTAATTATTTATTTTGCGTTTTGTGGGTAGATGGTAATTTGTTACTGATTCATATGCTGCCTCCCACTTTGGGAGCACAGGCTGCCTGTCTCACAGTCTCAGCTTCTGTAGGAAGAAGAAACCAGTGAGTGGGTAGGTACCAGTCTTTGTCACACAGTGTTTATGCAGTGGTTGAAGCATGACAACTGAAAGCACACAGACCAAACTGATCCCTTTTTCTCCTCCCACCTTTTTAATTGCCTGATGACAATGGTGCATCTGAGAGTTAACACGCTAAATTAGTGAGGTGTTATAAAGGCATGTTCATTGCCATTACCCACACAGTACAACTTGGACTCAAAACTGATTCCAGACACTGAAGAGAGAGAACAGGCACACAGCATATATCTACTTATGTGTTAGCTTTGTTTTGATTTGTTTTGACAAGCTTGGGGCAGTCTCTAATTATTCATAAAGACATCAAACAAAAGTTGTGAAGCCTTTTAATATATATCAGCCTGGAGACTACTGTTTTACAGCTGCAGCTAAATATTGCAGCTGCATGTTTAAAATTACCTGCTGGAAAGAAGTACCTTTCATGGGCTGATGGTGATAAAAAGTAAAAAGAGAAGCACATTTATTTTTTCTGATGAAAGGTGGCCATTGCAGCAGTTGTAACTACGACAAGTATCTGCGTTTTTATTGCACTCATACATTATAGCTCCAACTATAAATCAGGGCTCTGTTTTGATGTACACAACTGTGCAGTCATTTTGTCCACCAGCACTTATTCTCAGCACAAATCAGGGGCAAGGGAACACTTGAGTGAAACCCAGGATGTGTGTGGATGGGATAACCACGAAAGGTTTTAGAGAGCTGCACCCTGCCCCACTGATTTAGATTTGAATGTCCCCTGAATCCTATAATGCAAATATGGGCTCAAAGAGTGGATCATTTTATAGCTGTGTTTAATCTTAGTTTAACAGATCTATCAGTTTAAGGTAGCATCAGCAGATCTGTAGCTTAAGATTGCAGAATTGATGAGCCCTCTTGATATCCTAATGTTCATCCTTAAGTGGATGACACATTCAAAGTGACTTTTGAAGATGGGAAGGTGAAGATACTGAAAGGACTTGAAGGACTAGAAATCAGAATGAGTTCTTGTGCTGAAGGCAATTGTAAGACTAGTCAGTTATGAAGCATTGAGGTAGAGGAAAACTGCCTAGAAAAAGGTGTTCCCTTATATTCCCTAAAAAGGGAAAGAAATGAAAGTTTATGCTGAATTCTTCTGCCTATTAAAGTTCAGAAAAATTAATTTAGTGGAGATGCAGTAGAATTTGAGTCAGCAAAGGGAATATATTGTCTAGGTTTTAGGTATTTTAGGTATTGCCTTTGTTTTAGGTCTAACCCTTCCCAGAATGTCACTGTTTTCCTTATTAAACATTTGGTTCTAACCTCCTAAATTATTTCAGAATTTCAGCTGTGAGAAAGTTAACACGGGATCTTTTGTTTGTGTGTGAACTAAGATTTCAAAGTCCTGGGCTCGCTCGGTTTGTAAGTTCTACTGGGCAAGAACCCTAGAAGTATCTTTTTATTTTTCATATGTCATTCTTTTCTCATGATTTATAATAATGAATCCCAGTATTAACCATTCAGTAGAGTATTACAGGGATACTATCAAACTTCAGCTTGCGTAGAAAGACTATTAACAAAAGAGCTCAGTCCCCTATTTTCAAATTGATGCGATGAAATATCTTTGTTCCAGTCTCATCTTCAAAATGCAAGACGGCTGTAGCTAAGATTGAATATTGAGGTTATGTGTTGGCCTGGGACTGTTAACAAAACAGATGCAACAGAGTGCAGTACATGCAGTAGGTTGGGGTAAGGCCAAGGCATCCATCTCTGCCTTTACTAAGAAGTCTGTGTTGATGCCACCTATGACAAGAATATATATCCACACAGTTTCCTATTGTTAACAGCAACTAAGTCACACACAGTAGTTTCAGTAATTGCAGTAAATGTTCCAGTTTCTGGGGAACTTTTTTTTTAGACTTACTGGGGTGTCTGGGGAGAGAGAACGTAATCCTTCATTTTATTGCCAAATCTTACTCTTAGTTCATTCAATTAATTGTAATGAATATAACCTAAGGTTGGGTTTAGAAACCCAAATGCAGTCCCAGTCATTAAAGGGAAGATACTGCTTATGCTGTTTGAATATGTGCTGTTGTACATCTTGCATGCAAGTTTTGTAGCAAGCTGTGCTGTCCAAATGAAGTGAGCATTACTCTCCTGTATGACTTGCTTTAGTTAGGTGAATTTGAAGGGGAGCAGGGCTGGATAAGTGTGCGTTTACAGACAGCCTCATCTGAGTGCTAAGACAACCTCATCTCTGAAATGGGAGAAACATGCATAGTTGAGCTTTCTGAATTTTTATTGTTCATTGCCACCAATATATTCCAGATAAGCTTTGAAAAAAAATGGGAATTCAGAATTATTCATTCTGTGCTTCTTGCTTGTTTTGGCAGAGAACAATTTTTTTGGATGTGTTTTTTGCTTGCATTACTAGTCATTGTATTTCATTATCCATTTTCCTTAACACTGGGGGTGACTATGATTTTTATCTGGCCTTGCATTTTTGTGAGGGCTCCAAGCTGCTCATTGTTTTTAATCACTGACCATGTTATGTACTTCACAGGCTGCTGTAAAAGAAAGCATCCAAGTAAACTGTAGCCTATACTTTGTGGAGATATGGGATTACAGAGTGAATGCTTTTGAGCTGGCATCAGTATATCTTTTAAGTGAAAAGGCTTATTATCACACCTTTTAACACCAACCTCTGTCAATTCTTTTCTCATATAAATGCTGTACCTAACCTGATCCCTTGAGTCCGTGGATTTTTTTTTTTCAATATTGCAGTGTTCATGAAGACTACATTAAAGACAAAGAAGACTGTGAGCTAAATTCTGTTCCTTTACACTACATTAGTAAATCTTGGATATACTGTATCAGGCTTGTCATGTCAGACTTGGTCAGAGGTGAAAACTGTGTATCTTGCTGATTGTTAGATGGCAGCTTCCCCTGCACCCCTCCAATTCAAATTTTCCATAGAAATATGGATTTTTCTGAGAATTTTTTTTTTCCTCCTGGGAAAATAAAAACAAAACCAAAGCACACAATTAAATGTTTTAAGCTAGAAGTCTCAGATGCTGCAGGGTAGAGGTTGGAAGAACATGCAGCCTTGCACTCTGCTACACAGGAGTTTGTCAAAGAGAAGATGACAGGAGCTTTTCCAGGCAGGGAGATGAGCAAGCCAAAAATATATTTTTTTTTTCCTCATAGTAAGAAATATTTCAGAAATTTCTTGTGATTTTTTTTTTTTAAATTTTTTTCTCAACATTGAGGCAGGAACAATATGGAAATACATAGAACTTGCAAGAATGTAATTTCTCTAATGGGTAAAAAAGGGGAAATAATTTATTATCTAAAGAAAGTTAGTGATGTATTCCTTTTAAAATTTTGCTATGACACATTTTTTTTATAATAGATTAATGCTCAGCAAATTGATTTCTAGGATTTTCTTGTATCTCATAGTAGGTTTTACATGTCTGTTTACATCAGGAATACCTTATTCAGCATATCCTATCAGTTAGAGACAAGCTAATAGTTTTAAAAGCAGGTTTTTTAATGTACTTAAAACTCACTATGAACTAAGTTTGTCTTTTTAACAATTACTTTGGGTTTTCATGAATAGCTAGGAGCTTTGATTGAGAAGCACAATGAATTTTCTTCAGTGCTATGCAAATAGAAAATAGAAGTAGAAAATGCAAAGCTTCTCAGTGAAGTCAGTTGCACTGTTAATGTGAATGTGGGAAAAACAGTGTACAGTGCAACACCTTTAAAAAAAATATTTATGGAACTGCCAAGGATCAACCTTTTATGTAGGTCTGCTTTGTGAAGAGAGGAAGGGAGTGGGGACAAGGATGGATGTTGAAGGAATGATTTGCTGTGGAGCTCATTAGGCAGGTTTCAGGAGGTCTTACAATGAAGGGAAGAGATCTTGCTGAAACTGCAAAGATAAATAGAAAAATATGATGATTCACATTTCTGTATGCAAATGTCATGAGACATGCTTATTGAAGATGGCATTGTGACCAGAGGTCTTAATTGTTATTGCAGTTGATTATATAGATGCTGACTGTTGTGAGTTTAGGGTACTGCTCTTATAAATACAGATACAGAGACTGCTGCATGCATTCATTTCATGTGAAGTCCCATTGAGATTAGAAATTACTTCTGAGACCTAAAGAAAAATCCTAGCTAATGTAATTTCCTTAATAGTACACTTGAAATAGTCAACTGTAAGTACATATAAATGCATGTATTAGTTTGTCTGTATTAGTGTGCCATGTGGAAATCTCAGCATCCATTTTGAAATGTTACTTCTGACCATTGGCCATATTGAAAAGCTCAGACACACAGCCAGGGCTAACCAGTGTTAGGAATCAAAATGCATATACAGAGGTTCTGAAGCACTGTTTTGTAGCATAGGTGTATTTGATTCTTTTTGTGTGTTTTCTAAATTTGTATAAGAACACTAGCGTGACAGAGGTATTCCGATTGTACTCTGCCAAATCTGTCTTTAATGCTTGATGCAGTAGTAGCCTTTTGTTGCTGAACAGTAAACCAGGCTGACCTGTGCTTTGCAAATAATCCACATAAGTGTGTGGTGATTCTATAGTGACTGAAGATTTTGTGCTTTATTACAATTCGAAGCTAGAGAGTAAATACCAATAAATATATTCCATGTACAAAGGTTTTGAACCTTTATTAATAATACTGACTTCACATCCTATTAATTTCCATGTTCTACTTGGAGAGGCTTTGCTTCAACAGCTATATTCTTCTGGTATGCGTCTTTTAAAAATTTCAGTTGCAAATCAGATTTATTTCTGCTATCTTACGTGTATTGATCCTTTCAAAACTGCATTAGGGAAGTATGTCTGATGAGGGTTTCTTCTTGCCTTAAGTACAAGAGGGACTGCATTGGCCTAGGTAAGGACTGGAAAGCAGCTCCTTCCTGGCTCTACTTGCAGGGTCTTCTGCTCTGACAGACCCCTCCCTCTGGCTGTGGCTTCTGCAGACCTGACCTTGCTCCAGAGCCTGAATCCTATATACCCTGTCTACTAACATTTGGCTCTCACCCTTCAACTACATCCCACTGTGCCGGTTAACGCAAGTCTCTTATGACAAAGAGTCATGGGAGAGCATATTTTAAACACCAAAGCAGTTATTTTCTTCTAATGTGGAGACTCTTTAAAGCCTTGTATACACTCAGGAAGATGTAGGCAAGTGGAGCTGAAATGTGTTTTCTTATGTTTCCTCTATCCCCAGGACTTGAATAATATTTGATGTCTGAATTACAGCATTACCTGGAGTAAGCTTTTCTTTTTTCTTCTTTTTTTTTTTGTGAAGAAGCTTTTGTACCTATCTTCTTACAGCTATATTCTCTATCTGTATCCTGCTGTTTTCCAGCACATAACATTTTTTGTTCAGCAAGTCGGGACATGACTCTCTCTGTTAGAATAGACCTTGAGAATAAGCTTCAATAGAAATGGTGCATTTTTCACTCTAACAGATTCTATTCTAGTTTGAAGCTATGCTTGCTAGATGTGTTTCCCTGAAAGACAGGACAGTTTACAGGTAATGTGCTAAGCTGGTATAAATTGGTATATCATCTCTGCTTTCAGAATTGATGTGCATCATCAAAAATCTATTAATACTTGGCAAGCAAACTATGTATTGTATCAGAATTACAAAAGGTTATCTTAAAGCGTTACTTGATTAATAAAACTCAGGTATTTTGAAGCAGATGAGGTTTCCAGCAGTTTTGCCTTCTGGACAAGTTCCATGGCAACTTATGAATACTTTTTAGATAAATAATTAATTCATATACCAGCATGACTGAATTTTTACTGTTGTACAGTAAAGAGATAGTGTGTAATGCAGGATTTAAACTTCCAGCAGCTGCGCCACTTAAACATGCACATTTGGATTTTGTAATCCCTCCATCCTTCATTTGAACAATCATTAATGGCTTAGCCCAGAGGGATGGAAGCATGTGTCTTAAGAAGATGCACTAACCCCAGGTTATCAAAGAGGGATGAGGAAGAGAAGGATGAAAAGTTCTTTACTGTGAGGGTGGTGAGGTACTGGAACAGGCCGCCCAAAGAAGTGGTAAACGCTCCATCCGTGGCAGTGTTCAAGGCCAGGCTAGACAGAGCTTTGGGAGACACTTTCTAGGGTGAGGCATCCCTCACTCTTGACCTTATGGTCTAGAATGAGGCACCCCTGCCCGTGGCAGAGGAGTTGGAACTAGATGATCTTGAGGTCCTTTCCAACCCAAAACATTCTATGATTCTATGAAAAGCACACTTTGGTCTAATGGTTGTGGGTTTCCTCAGGTGGTGGTGTTGAGTGGTGGGTATATCAAGGGCAGGCTGGATGGAGCTTTGAGCAACCTGGTCTAGTGCAAAGTGTTCCTGCCTATAGCAGGGGGGTTGGAACTAGGTGATCTTTAAGGTCCCTTCCAACCGAAACGATTCTATGACTGTGTACACTTAATTGCAGAGAACATAATTTCCTGTGCAGTCAGCTTTCCCTACACCTCACCCATTTTCTCACTGTTGCCCTTAAAAGGGTTTCCAACCTAGTATTCTATGACTATTTGGTCAAAATGTCTGGGGCTCAGCCATTCTGTTTTCATATTGCTTTCACTGCCAAAATCCATAGTTCCTGGTTCTCTGGCTGAAATTGTTTACTCTCCATCTGTGCTGCAGCTGGCAGTTCTTTGGAAGTTACTGCATTGAGGACAGGGCGTTTCAACAAGTTAATCTAAATAAATATTCCAAAATGGACATTTATAGTCACAGAAATGGCTAAGTAAAACCAGAACCCTCCTCAGGAGAGTAGCTCCAAATGTGCATTCAGAAGCAAATTTGCTTTGTATAGTGACCCCAAAGAAGCGACTTCAACCACAAACACTGCGCTACTGTAAATGAATGAAGCATAGTCTTGTCTTTACTGTGCTCTGTCAACAGAGTTTAGCAATGTTTTCTGATTGAAGAGTCTCTATTACCTGCAGTATTACTTGCACAGGCAAGAAAGACTATTACTTGGCATTCAGCTCTCAGGCTGTGAGTGCAAGAGGCTGGCACTTGGGAAATGAGTTGTTCTCAGTGAGTGAAGTGAACTGACAAGTTCTTAAGAGGAGTCAAACTTGGTGCTTTGTGCTGCCATGGGCAGTGATTTTCAAGACTGAATGGATTGTGTTTTAGAAAATAATTTTTCTTTTTTCTTGAAATGCAGTTAGATCCATTACTAATGCTATTAAGGGAAAATGGCCATGAATATATCTACTATGAAGAAGCATTTTAGAAATCTCACAGTGTCAACTTTTTCATTCATTTCTGTTTTGATAAATGAGCTATGCATATTATATTCATCTCTTGTATAACTACTGTCTTTATACAGTGTGAAAATAACCCATAATTGTAGAATGTGACAATTTTCACCATTCTCGTAAGCAAAGGAAGTTGCTAATAGATGGGAAGGGGAGTTCTGTTTACTTAGAAAACCTGTAAGCAACAAAAGATTTTTTTCAAAAACCCACTGAATTAAATTAGCTTAAAATCTCTGTATAAATTTATGAATTGTATTTTTGATTTGGAAAAACATGTCCTTGCATGTAAGTAGCATAAAAGGATCATCCATTCTTATAGATAATCACAAGCCCGTGTATAAAGAAAAAAAGTGCTGAAAAATCCTCTTTTTGTTACAGTCTCACTTCCACCTTACTGACAGGGTACTGTCCATGATTTGAGCCTAATACTATGATAGTGTCATAAAACAGGCTTAGAAAGCTCAGGTGCTGTTATAATTTTTACTGCATGTAATATTAATTATGAAAAACATTGGATTAGGGCTTCACAGTATATGGCTGTTAAGTGACATAATATGAAACTGGTGTCCAAGAGTTCCTGAATTTTAACTCCAGGTAAGCCGTGCCAATTGAACAAATCCCTATACCTACTTCGTGATACTTTTGCTTATGCTAAGCAGCACCTGTTCGTACCAAATAGACTTGTTGATTTCCATAAGTGTAAAATGGAGTATAGCAATGCTGGAAGTAAATAATAGTAGCAGGATTAGCCTGCAGTCTCTCTTCAAGTCATACGTGGTGTTGCTAAGTAGTCTTGTGCAAAGCAACAGAGCAATGTCAAAAAAAATACAAAGTTCTCTTTCTTTCCCTTTTTTTTAATTTAAAGCTGAAATTTACATATCCTCAGCATGAAAATTACTTCCTGTTACCTAGTTTGTAGACCCATGGTCTCACTTAGAATGAAATTTAGGCTGTGAAATGGGCTATATAAAATCTGGGATTTGAGATTGTAACTGGTAATTAAATGGTGTTACTGATGACACTGCAGCTGAATTTCATCTTTATCCCAAAAATCTCAAAAAGTAGACCCTCAGAAGTAAAGCTCCTCAATCCTTCTCCAAAGTCAGTATATCAGTGCAAATACTGTTGTATTCTGTAGACTGTGGTTCACTGACAGAATCATAAAAAGATGACCTAATTTTTCAAATAGAAAAGTCTTTTTGGCATTAAGTGAACCTGGAAGCACTCATGACTTTGGAAAAGTGGGTCATGTAGCAATTTAATATGCACTCAGGAGTCTGATTCTAGGCTCTTGGGCTTTTAAATATTCATCATGCTAGTCTTAATATATAGATGCCCAGAGACTGATGTATGCATTGCAGTGAAAAATGCAGCAGACGTATAAATTAGTAAGCATTGTACAAACCAAGGTTATTTTTGTAGGGAAAAAAAAAAAGAAATCCCAACCCCAAACCCCCC